>VWZY01002291.1:266955-294429 GCA_013399075.1 Chloroceryle aenea
AAGGACATGGACCTGATGGAGAGGGCCCAGAGGAGGCTACGAAAATTGAGTGCTGAAAAATCTCTCCTTCAAGGACAGACTGAGGGAGTTGGGGTTGTTCAGTCTAGGGGAGAGAAAGCTCTGAGGAGATCTTACTGTGGCCTTCCAGTATCTTAAGGGGACCTACAAGAAAGCTGTGGAGGGACTTTTTAGACTGTCAGGCAGTGATAGGACTAGAGGGAATGGATTAAAACTAGAGATAATTTGATTCAGGTTGGATATTAGGAATAATTTCTTCACCATGAGGGTGGTGAGACACTGGAACAGGTTGCCCAGAGTGGTGGTGGAAGCTCCATCCTTGGAGATTTTTAAGTCCAGGCTGGATGGGGCTCTGAGCAACCTGATCTAGTGGGAGGTGTCCCTGCCATTGGCAGGGGGGTCAGAACTAGATGATCTTTAAGGTCCCTTCCAACCCTGACAGTTCTGTGATTTTGTGATTCTATGAAGCTGTTTGAAACACAATGAAAATATAGTTGGGTCTCTATTCACAAATTTTCATATTAAGACAATTGTCTAATCATTGAGGTGCTTCCTGCACACCTGCACTTTCTGTGAGTCATATAATCTGCACATGAGTTATTAGCATAATGACTGACTTTAAAAAATGTGTTTAAAAACTTCTAAAAGCACACAGCTTTCCTTTTCTGGGGGGCAGATAACCACACTATGAATCATGAACAGTTTGTATCTGTAATGAAATTTTTTAAAGGCAAAACAGAAATTGATAGCAATATGCTTGGTATTTTCCATTGCAGTCATACTGCTACCGTAAAACTTTTCCATCGCCATAGATTTCTGACAGCAAAAATACAAGAGCAGTCTTTGTTCCAGTCATTCCTTATAAATATTGCTGATTCATGCAACACACTACTATCTGGATACTGATCCTTTTGATCTGCTTGGCCTCGATTTATTCTTGGTACTGCTGACTTTACTAAAGAGTCATTTCATATTGTGCATAAGACAGTCATTCAGTCATGTCCCAATAACATATTTTGCATTCTTCAGATTTTTGTTTCACCTCCTCTGTTCTCACACAGATGGCTTATCTACTCCAAATTATAGATGATGCCTCTTTTGGCTTATCTCATTTTCAGTATCTTTGATCTAAGCTTTGAGAAGTGGAATGTAAGATGAGGAGGCTCTTCTGAATACCTGACTTACGTCTGCAAGTTACAGTTTATAGGCAGTATGTCATCACTGTCATAATGAATGTGGTATTAAAAACCACATTCATCTTGCCAGATGAGACTTTTTCAACAAAGTGTGTAAGACATTCTACAAATAGCTCTTGGTATCAAAGGAGCTTACAGTGAGAAGAAAAATAACCCCCAAACAAATAAAACTTTCATATTGCATTCTCTAGGTTACCTAGCTAAACTCGAGGAATTAATTTCATCATTATTGTGCATTATTTATGTCATCTACTGTATAGTAGGCACCTTGCAAACATACATTAAAGCAACGCCTGGGCCACGACATGTACATTCTAACAAAGTGTGGTCCAGTGGATAAGGGTGGGACGGGTAAGTGAAATCTCCCTGCTTTTGGTAGGTATCAGGGTCCAGCCCTTAAGGAAATAATTTTAGAAGGATGGTTCATTGAGAAGTTAATGGAAAAGTAACATTTCAAACATCTTGCAACAAGTAAATCCAACTTATGCATGCAACTTTTTAATCTTCTGTTTTTAAAGAGTCTTTACAAAAGTCTCTTCAAGGAAGAGACTGTTCATCAAACACTGGGCCCAAAGTTGTTTTTTAAATTGTGATTTTACTTTGAATTAAAAACTAATCTCCCTATCCCCTGAAATTTCACAGATCTTAAATCTAAATTGAACAGAAGCTTTTTCTGGTTCTGAAAGTCTGTGATTATAGTCAAAATCATTAATAAGGAAAGCTAGCAGTAGTGATCCTAACTTTAATATCTGAATATTTCTGTAGAATTGTCTCTTCTTGCACTGAAGTGAAAGAAATGATGTAGGTTAATATCAACACCAAAGTTATTTTACAAACTGTTTTCCCCCAATTGCACCCCAGGTAGGTGCAAAACCCACCCTTTTCTTTAAACAAAAAAAAACAGGTAATCTCATTAAGCAGCAGAAACCTAATAGAAAAGTTAGTCACCTTTAATCTGTACAACAGATACATTTTCAATTTACTTTTTTATTTTTCAATTTACTTTCAATTTAACTTTTGTTTACTTGGAAGACAGGTCTGCATCTAAAATTATATTATAAAGTCAAAAACAAATGAAAGGAAGGGAACATTGAAAATATTGCTCAGATATTAAAGAGCAGATTAAAGATAATTTGTGGTTGGGTCAGGGGGAACGAACTCTTCAATAAAGACTTAAGATTAAGAATTCAAAATTAGGTTGTCACTCTTCGGTATTTGTCCCAGACTTCAGCCTCCTCATATTTCAGTCAGTACAACAGCCCCCTAAATGAGTCATTGAAAAGAAAACTGTACAAAAGAAGGTGGATTGTTCATCAGTCATTCTGGTGTGTTTCTGTAATACAGGCAAAGAATAAAGGGCATTTATATGAGAAACACTTACAAAACACTTAGTATTCTGTACAGTCTTATTATGCAGTATTATCAAATCACATTAGGTTGCATCAAGTTTTCTGCAGTATAATCAAATGGAAAAAAAATTACAGATGCAGTGCATCAGATTAGTTTCACAAGAGCAGTATTTATATCTTGCAAGCAATGACATATGCTGAGACTGATACTGTTTCCGGCTTGCAAGGCAATACTGGTTTTGTTCCTGAGAATTATTCTGTTTCCTAAAACTGTAGCAAACAAGTATTTCAAGAAGTGTACAGTTGCAAGACTTTCTCAGGTCGGTTTTGCATCCATACAAATTATGCATTCACTGATAATTAAAGTGTTCTGAAAGAGAATCGGCAAGAATAAATTAAACCTCCAGACAGTACATTTTTCTAGCATCTAAAAGGAAATTGCTAGAATACATCTTGAGTAGGCAGTGGACCAGCTTTTTTATTCTGGACTTGAATTGGTACAAGTGTACTCAGTCAGGTTCAGACAACAAGAACCTGAAGAAAACTTGCAGCAAGAAGGGAAGATATGTGATGGAGCAATAAAAGTTATATAAAGAAATCGAATGATGAAAACAAGTAAAGAAAGCAAACTTGAATTTTTCAGTCAAAAATGTAAAAATGGTGTTGAAATAAAGGAATTAAGTCTAAGGAAAGACAGAACTATTTGGAACAGTGGAATAACATGCCTTGGTGTGACAAAGTTTCAAAGCCTGGCACTAAAAAGGAAACAAGGTCACAGGGACTCATTCCAGAAAATGCGAGACCTGTCTGATGCAGGCGATAGTGTCAGAAGAGAATCCTGGCCAGTAAAAACAATGACCAAAGCAATAGTTTACACTCCTATGATTTTTTATTTCTGAAAAAAAGGTCAAATATTGTCATATTAAAAAAAAAAAAAACAAAAAAAAACAAAAAACCACAACTTGTTTATTTTCAAATATTTATGTCCAGATATTTTTTTAAAAAAATTAACTCCACAATGTAAAAGCCTCAAAATAAATTTCTGTCTTAGATGAAATGTCATTCCACAAGTTATCATTTAATTAATTACATGTTGTTTTCAGAGAAAGATGCCATTTTTCAGGATTATCCAAAAATGAAACTAGACTTGATGTCACATTATGTTTCATTATTGATAATTTAATAAGAATGTGTAAGTTTTCACTGGCTTAAATTATTTCCTTTAGTACAGTATCTCATCAGCAACCAGCAGATTTACAGGTTGTTGTTTTCCCTTCCTCAGAACATTTGCATTCTTTCCTTAAGTTCTGTAAGACAACTGGAAGATATTGAGACAATAGTTTAAATTACATTTCCAGTCATTTTATTTTATCTCTTCATTTTTCAGCTTAGGTCCCTAAGTTCTATACCAAATGCCTTTAAATGAAGAAAGTGCAATGAAAAATCCCCTTTATTCAAAACACATCCATTGTATCAAGCTTTTTATCAAGTAGCTACTACTCCTTCATCAGTGATCAAAAGAAATGTGTGTGTTGATGTTCTATTAGTGGACTGTGTGTGATTTTAGGAGTATCCTACAGTGTCTTAGATCTGGCTTGCAGTACTTTAAATTATGCTTTGAAAGCTGGACCTCTAGAGGAATTTTTCTTGTCTTTGAGCCTTTAGATTTTTTCCTCTCTTTTGCAAAAGTGGTTGCAAAGAAGAGTACAGTCTGTCTGGGGCTGAGACCCTGGTTCTTGGATTTATTTAGTCAGTGCTTCTATGCAGATCACCAAGCTGGAGGTTAAAAAGGAGCACATGCAGCTCAGCACCTATTAAGCAACAAAGGTCGGATCACCTATACAGTCAGAGAGTTAATTCAGGATTACTTGGGGACTTTTCACATACACAACAAGGGGCCTTATATAGACATTATGCTTTATCACATGGTACAGAGCAATATATAGTTAGAATGGGAACAATATTTAGTATGTTGAAACAAAAATATGCAACTACTTGATCAAAGCAAAGGAAGATTTACATTGATGTGAGTTGAAGGAGAACATATTACATACATTAAAATTCACAGGTTCACAGATAGGGATTGTTACAATCATCTTGTCTGATCGGGACCACTTTTCCATGTGCTTTTTGAATCATGGGCATAAGAACTGAATAGTGTAAGACCGGTGGACCAAAACTTTGTAGGAATGGGTAAGATCAATGGCTTAACTGGTATTCTAGTCAAGTAGAAATACAGAAGATACCCCCTCACCCCCCAGCAGTTCTAGCTGGGGTTATTAGTTTTTACCCTTCCACTTAACAATATGGTAAAGTTGTCTGAGGTCAACCCAGCCCCTGTGCTGCTACTCAGAAATCACTTGTGGTCTAAGTCCTGCTTGGACCACTCTTTAAATGAACTGCAGTGCTGTTGTTAGGATTGAGATTCTTAACATTTTAAATTTCTCTGCATATCTGATCAGGGGTTTTTATCAGTTTCTGCTAAAATACCTGTAACTATAACATGTTGGCTGGGCTGAGGTTGATCTTATTAACTTAGAAGTGTAAAATTTAGCTGTCTGATGGCACAGTTTCATAATACATGCCTAATATTTTATTTATATTTTTTTACGATTACAAATGAAAATTCAAACTTCATTATTTTTTCAGATTGCACCTGAAGACTGTGATAAAAGATCCTTAAAAATTGTTTGCTGTTTCCAGAGCTTCTGTTCACTGTCAGTTTTTTGAGAAAAAATCGTATTACTTTGAACTTTAAATTAGGTTAAAGAGATTTTTAAGCCATAGCTACAAAAAAGCTCAGAAGCATTATCAGAATTCCTAACTGCTTAATTTACTTTTATGTCTTTCTAGAGGCAATACATGGAAGATTTTGAGGACAATAGGTTTTAATTTTAACTATGGTGTTTTGTCCAGAGGATGATCTTCCTGTAGTATCACTCATCAGCCAGAGACTTTGTTCTGCCCCATGGCATGTTTAGAGAAAATATGTTGGTTTTAAGATAAATAGTGAGATTTTAAGATAAATAGTGAGGCTGAGCATGCATTCTCAGGAGGCATAAATACAATCACCTGTATGGAGTACACATATGCACGTATACTTGGCCAGCCATAATGAACAGAGAGAGAGGCACACTCAACACTCACAGAAGCACACCAGTGGCCTCGTCCTGCTTCGATCTCTGTCTGCAGGATGCAGGTTTGTGAGAAGAAAATATGCACATACATAAAAAGTGGCTCCTGCCAATAGCTGGCCTCGGATACAGTCTGTCCAGTACCTGCCCCTGGATCGCAGTCTCCTCAGTTACTGGCACCTAAGCACACAATCTTCTGAGGCCGCAGCCCCTCTCTAGCTGCTGATGGCCCTTTGCACACACCTACTCAGACATATACAGTCCCTTCAGAAGCACACAGTCCACCAGTAGCTGATGATGAATGCTTCCTTCTGTAATGCTGGAGGTGGGCAGGTTGGTATCTGGGCTGTCCCACCTGCCATGAATGTCTTGTCCTTTGCTAGCATGAAGGGAACCATCTTATTACTTTACCTATCATTACTCATTAAGGATATTAAAGAGACATGCTACACTTTTAATTCACTTGCTTGCATTTTACACTATGCTAAAAAAACATCTCAGGCAGCTAAGGAAAAAACAACCAAAGTAACAGCAGTAACCAATTTACTTGATTTACAGATTTTGCTAGAAAACTGAGTAAGCAATAGCTATTACTTCCTATGATAACCCCATTTTGTATCCTTAGCTTGTGGTAGGTGGCAAAATAATTCTCTATGGCTTATGAGGAAGCAACAGACTAAATATCATTTAGAGTTAATTCTAGCAGGGAAGGCAATATAACAATTTTTGGTGTGAAAGAAGCTAGAAGCACATAGGTTGAAAGGCTTTTTTATGCAGCTTGTGGTAAAAGACACTTATTTTCCTCCTACAGCACTAAGAATGGAACCATAATGGCTTAGCATTGTTTAGAGCTCATAAACTGCAACTGTAAATCAGCAAATTAGCTAATGATTGCCTCTGGGTAGTGATAACTGATGAAAAACAAATGAGGAATGGTACTCATGCATTGCACTTTGTAGCTACTGAAAAAATTAAAGTTCTATCTTCATACAAAAACTGTTAAAAGGATGTTATGAAGGGTTGTGCCCTGGTAACAGAACAAATACTGCTCCAAATGAGCATGGTTTTTAATAAATGCTAGTATGGTAAATCTGCAATTCAGTGCTCAGAGTTTTAAATGATTCATGCAGTAAGTGAGAAGTTGTTATCTGCAGTGGGAAACTGGAGCAGAATACTCTTAATGTTCAGCCCTTTCAAGACAGTGACAACCTTGAGTACTACAAATATACATAACTAAATAAACAAATAACATCAACAATTATACAATTATAACAGTAATATTTGAGTAAAGAAACAGTAATCATAAGCAAGACCCCAGACATTTCAAACTTTTCTTTATTGCCATTTTGAATAAAATAGAGTAACAGAGCAATGGCTTTTTGGCATCATGACACCACACCCATCAGGTCTCTACCTTCAGAGCATCCTGAAGCTTGCACGGTGATTATTCAACTCCCACCTTACTTGTTCTCAGCATATTACTATTGTGTGGTTTTTTTATTATTCTGAATTACATTATTTTTCATATGAGTTGACTATTTTTAATTGCCCATGTTGTGGTAAATCTAAGTAAAACTTGTTTCTCTTTGTTGTTCATCATATTCCCAGAGAAATTCTGCATTTGAGTTGCCTTATATGTTTTTTGTCACAGCAGTACTTACGACAGTTTTTTACATTGTCATGCCTATTTGTTTACAGTACACCATGCAGAGTAATCAAGGACCTGATCAAATTCACATCCTTTATATCAATATGAGGTGAGATGATGATCAATTCATTCAAGTAAGATAGAGTTCACATACACAAAATGGTATTGTTTTGGCTTTTTGTTTCTACCATTAATTATGGCTAATTTCTGTTCTGCTAGATGATGATCTGTATTTTTAAATTCTGTATGGAAGTCTGGCTAGCTCCATGAAATTTAGAGGAGACACTTATGTTTCTGTACAGCATATCAAGATCAGCATGCTAAAACAAGAAAGACCTTTTAAATCATGTATCTCTCCCAGACTCAGGAGCCACTCTAGGCTAGAAAGTCTAGCAAGACTTTCCTTCATTTTAGTATCCATGAAACTAACTTTATGCACTGACTCTCAACTCTACACAAGAGAGTCAGGGTGCAACATGTCACTCACCCTTGAAGTAAGCGACAAGGAGCACAGAGCGCTTTCACCAGACATTGCAGATGGGCCACTGGACCCCAATGTCATGCTGTACAACTTTCATGTTTAGTAAATCCCCTCCAGAGTTAAAGTTTTGTATTCTACATCTTGAATAGTCCATCTAATCACCAGCATTTTAAATAAGGAAATTGTCCTCTCTGTTGGTGAGAATTAGTGAAGTGGCATTCTCTGGAATCGCTCATTTGGTTGGATGCTGCAGACAAAAGATTTACCTTGTGGGTAGGGTCTGGAGTTTATCCTGTCAGGAAGGTAACATTACAGCAATTCTGATTACGCCCAGAAATGATTTTCAGTCATATAAATAATTTTATTTCTAAAAACTTATGTATTTCTGGCTTAGGTGGTATGTGGCAATGGCAATCTTGAGAATTTGTATTTTTGACCTGAGTATCTAAAAAGATTCAAATTACTTCAATCTAAGACATTTTCAAATTACGTGAGTCATGTTTTCCAAAAATCTTAAACCACAGGAAGCTGCTGGAACATGTCTGTTACAATAAAAGAACAAATAAACAACTCTACAAGCTAGAGAGTACTAATCTCATTTCAAGGACACTTGAAAGAATTGTACATTCTTGTCATTTGTACAAAGACCATGCAAGATCTTTTGATCTAAACCTTATGTTTCTTCCATTCCCTAGTATTTAGTGGTCAGTATTATTAGTCAAAGTGACCTTGTTGGGTTTTTTTCCCATCATACAGCTCTTCTACTACTTTTTTTACGGCTGGTTTACCTACATAGATACTTGCATAAGCTAAATTGTCAGAACCATTGATTGTAAATGGTTTTGCGTAGTACCCAAGGAATGCAGAAGTCCCTTGTGATACAGTTGTAGTTATGTGGAATGAAAAACTCTTCATTCCAGGTCATTTGCAGCCTTGAAGCCTTTATGCCAAAGATTGAGCAGGGCTGAAATAACAGAAGGACTTCTGTGGGAAATGTACCATGAAAGAAGCATGCAAAGAACAATTTTTAGTCCAATCATGTTTTTGTGGAGACCACTTTGTGATCTTATATTTTGTCATTAAAAGCGAAATTGCTGCCTTTTGACATTTCACTGCAGCGGGAATGCTTTGCAGACAATATGTCTGTAACAGTTCACAGATATATGACACCAACTGGTTGTAGTGATCTTAGCTTACCAGTTGCCACTTATGATAGTTCAATTGACTTTTACTGAGCATAATATGATACCGCATAGAGCAGAAATGGGTGAATCATTGTCAATGAAATAAATAGCTAGAGTCTCAATCCTGTTTTCGCAGTGTTGTAAATGTGGAGTAGTTCCAGCAAAGGCATGAGTTTGTCACAGCTCAATTTAGAAAAGAGAATTGAGACAGTGATGGCTGCATAAAACTAATCTTTTTCAGAGATGGAAACATCCTTATACTGCATACATTTTTTCCACAATGCTCATCTATTTGTAATTCCATGAATACTATTTTGAAACAAATAACCAGAACCTATCTTCAGAATCACTGTCTCTTTATTGACTATATATAGATTCTAGGTTTCTTATTAGTCATGTACGTAACTTAAATTCTCGTGTGCTTTTATTAATTGTTGGAACTGGCCTACTTCTCAGGAAGGAGAACACTCTTATGTGCTATAGCATTATGCAGGACTGTCCTCAGTCCTGGGGACTTTAGTAGTAGCAACTACTAAAGATTGCTGCTTTTTGAAACTTTTAGTAGTCCTAAGAAGGTTGTGTTTTCTTGGCAGTATATTACTTGCCACACAGTAGAGTCATACTTTAGTTCTTATTTGATATTTTTATTTGGTCTTTATCTTTGTTTTTTAATGAAAGAGAACTTCTGTTAGAAAACTGATGTCAAGAAAATGTTAAATTATAAAATAATAACATATATTTTCTCTGCAAATAATATATTTTCTAAAGAGACCACTTCTAACCATACATACAAGTTACTTTATAGTTAAAAGAGAAATTGCTGGTATTTTAACATTTTAATAAAATGTAACCCCAAAGCTGTTGACTGAGTTAATGTATATTGCAACATAGTAGAGTCCTGGGAAATATGCACTGAGATGTTGCCCGTAATGAAACTAAATCACTGCTTTATATTAGTCTGGTTTACAAGATCAAGAGCTGAAATACATAACTATGTCAAAAATAAGAACCAAGGTAGAAAGGTACCAGTCAAATAATGGCAACTGCAAATTAAAACAGTAATATTGGTGTGTGCAAGAAGTCAAAGTGTTGATTTTTGTATATGCAAGTACTTTTCTCCCCATGTGTAACTCTCATTAGTAACAAAATGTTAGTGTCTTTGAATTGACATTTCTGGATTTAGAGTCCCAAAGAAGCTGGTAAAAATAAGTCTCTGTTTGCAGACTTATGCATCTTCTTCCCTTTACAGTTGCTGAGACCAAGTATGCAGACAGGGGTGAGTAAAGGTTAAATAATTCCCTTACCTTTGCAAAGAAGGATTTCATGTCAGCATTAATTTCAGTCAGCTGCATAGCAGATAATAATGCAATGACTTGTTATCACTGAATCTGATGCAAAGAACAAAAGATAAATCACGAGTTAGGCTTAGATACGATGTTGTACACAATAACACCAAACAAAACCATAATGAGCCCGAGATATGAGTGCCTAGTCGTAACACTTGCTCTAGCTTTCCTAAAAATAGAAACCCTCTATAGAATTAACTAAGAAGTGTAGGCATCTCTGAAGATCAAGAAAGAACATTTCTGTAAACGGAGAAGCTTACCATCCATGACCAGGATGGAAGATGACATCTGGGACATTTAATCTCCATAATACAAATATTTATTTCTTTATGATACACATCAAAGTATGAATATGATCTTTTTATATGTTTACTACAAGGATGAATTAATTCACATGTTATATATCCTTGTTAAAAAATAGTGACATTTTACTGAATAAAAAGAAAAATGTCATATTCTGCAGTAACTTACTCTACCAAAAGCAAGAACACAAACTTGCCACAATGAGCACATCTACTCTCCGAGTGCTGATGGAACAAGGCAAAGAACATAACTGAGAGTGGTCCATAGGGACATTACACACTGTCAGAAGTCAGAAGGGGACTGTGCTTCAGTAAAATTTTATAATCACTGAAGGCAATATGCTCTTTTTTCTGTGGGTCATCATTTTAAAACTGTGTTATTTATTTGTAATTAGGTAGCTATTATAGGATAGAGGAGGAAAAAGTGGTGAATAAGTCTTAGTTATAACATGCATTACTGACTAACATTTTACAGATATAAAAATAGAAAATTAATCTATTTCCAGGACATTCTCAACAGTTACTAAGAATTAATGTAAAGATTCTACTGAATGATCAGCCTGTGTTACCTGAAATCTCTTTCAAAAAAAGATATTTCATTTGAAAATATCTTTTCAAAAAATAATTTTCTTTCTTTTTGGCCTTTTCATTGTTATGAACTCCATATCTGCTGGCATTGTCATTACTGACATATATGATGTCTGTCTGCAATACTTTTATGCATATTTCCTACCTCTTATTTATTTATATGTTTGGCAAAGCAGTGTTAGCATTAGACATGCAGAAAAGCATATTTTAAAAAGAATAACTATTACATCTGAAACTATTTATGGGGTTTAGTTTTCAATTAATTATGCATAAGAAGCTTTTTAAACAGGAGACATAGCTTAGAATTTGTTCCTTTTCCTTGTAATGATTTTAATCTTTACAGGGCAACAGGCAGTTAAGCATTAGCTTCACGATGAGGAAAAGATTATAAACTGGCATTAATTTTGGATTGTACAATTTTTAATGAAAAAAAGTAAAAAAGAACAGACTGCAATTTTTAATTACTAGTCTAATCTGAATACAATTAGCATAAGTCCAAGCTGAAGTCCCAGTTATGACAATATAATATACAATAAATATAGCTTATTATATAACATAAAGAAAAAGAAGTGTGCTTCCCTGCCCTTATTTAAATATTCATATGTAGGAGCTTGATTTGAAGTATAAGAATATGCTGAACTTATTTCAAGCTGAAAATATGTTAATACTTAGAATATTAGGGAAAAAAGTCTTCAACTTCATTAGCAATTCTCCTTTGTTTTATACCAAAGTTAAAAAAGAAAGAATTAATTTGAGGTTGTGTATCATATTAATAGAGGTAGGAAAAGAAACACCTTTAGATTTTGTTACAGAAAAAATATAAAAATTATTTGATGCATTAAACAACAATACTAGTACAAAATGAATGAGTAAAAGCACAATGAGATGCAAAGGCAGTTATGAAAAGGAAGCATTAGGAAGGGCATGGAGAAATGGCCACAGAGATGGTAGGTGATGATTGCTTTTAATCTTTTGTGCACCATTGTGAAGTGGAGGAAACTCCATGGAAAGGACCAGGATTGCATCAGTGTGGCTTCAGGGTAATGGCCTCACTGATGTTAATCAAGCTGTTGTACTTGTGATCAGAGGCAAGTTCCATGTCTACAAGAAAAATAAGGTCAGATTGCATTGCACAGTGTATGAATACACAGCTATGGAATAAATAGAACTTTCAAACCAAAAACCTTGCACCTCAGGGAATGTGCTTGTAGGTTAGTGTATATATATATGCACAATACCTGCACTTCACAGACAATTCCTTGAGGGAAGGCAAAGTCTGAGTTGTAGGCACCTGTGATGGAGGTTGTATTACATCAGGGGGGTTTCTAAAATCCAGGGCAATTTCAAGACAAAATGGATGGTGTTGTACTTGCCCTCGTAGCAGCTTTTTATATCATTAATAGCTGCCTTTTCCAGGAATACTGAATGATTAATGTTAGAAGAGAGTATGCTAGAGGTTAGTTTAATTTGTATTTAGATGATATCTTCTACCTAGTGACCATTTGCTGTGCAAATAAGCATCCCTTTGATTGCTGTGCAACATTATTCGTGACAGTGATTTGTGAACAGACGGGTTTAAGGTAAAGAATGGAACATACAATATGCAGAAAAGAATGTGCCAGAATATATGAATGACACAACATTTCCAAAGCTATTTCAGAAGTGTACTTTAGAGGCTGCAGCAACTGCCTGTCCTAGAATTTAATCAGAAACCAAAGCTTTGAGAGGACTTCAGGATCAAAAACTGAGGTAATATAAAAACGTCACTCAGGCCAGCAAGCAATGCTAACAAATTGCCATGTCTTTGTCAAATGCTCATCACTCATTGTAGTGTCAGGTAATGACCATACAAATTGTAATCGTATAGATCAGGAAAGATGTTTAATCCAAGCAATCATCCTTGCTATTTTATAACATGAATGTCTAGTAAACTCAGAAAACTTTGAAAGGACTGTAGTATTTAATAGAAAAAAAGTCAGAAATAAATGCCCTGTAAAATAGGATTAATGGTATAAATGTGTGGATTAGCATAAATCCTATTTACCCGTATTTAATAAGGCATTATAAAGCAAGCAAGGTTTATGTAATAGGATTTAATCTTATTTAATTTTCTTCTTCAAGTAAATATCCAGTAGATCCTAACATATATACTACAAAAGCTGAACCTATACAATACAATTGTGAAATATTCCATAGATCCACAAAATCTCTTTTGATTAAGGGTAGTGAATATACCTGAGACAGTTGTGTGTAGGCTCCATGTTATCCATATAACAACCATGTTCCACAGTTGCCGTGGAGGAAAACTCAAAGGGCACTGTGTTTTTCTATTAATTTAATAGTCTATCCCTTCCCCCCTCATTTTTTTAAAATTTATTTGGAAATACTTGGAAATTTATACTCTCCAGTTGATTAAACACTCATTAATATGATAAACCTTAGTTGTTTAATAAATGTGCTGTGGTTTGTGTATTTAATCATTTGATATGTTTATGTGTATCTGGAAATAAATAGTTTTCCAACCAGTAGTTTTATATTGTGACTATAACTCATGAAATTAACTTCAACACTGAATGATGATAACAGGTTTGGTTTTACGTGGATGGTAGACTTAATTAGCAGCTTTCTTACAAATATCTTTGTGAGTTTATATTACTGAATAATACAAATGATCTTGTTTTCATTTGAGTAATATTTTTGTCTCAAGATAAGGTTAATCATGAAGTTTAGGATATGTAGGGCTGAAAATCTTTTCCTTATTACTAGACGGTTTCTCCTCCAGGCTGTAATTTTTTTTTATTTTTATCCAATCTCTTTGAGCAGTGTAGATGAACAACATTTGAAACTTAGCTAAATCATAAAATTAACACCGTTTCAAAGCAGACAGCAATATATTAATACCCAGAAATAAGTAATCTCAATTTAGCTGCTTGCAATGAAGCTAACGTCTTTCAGATTTTTCTAGACACCTCTCTGCCATTATTGCTGTCATTTTCATTGGTCAGAATTAATTTCTAAGGCTCTAGGAACAAAAACTTGAGTTTTCCTGTGAAATATCAAGTATACTTTCAGGAAATAGTCCTGTAGAGAGTGCTATTAGTGTTTATGACTGCACCTATACTCCCTTGAATTTTCATGGCCATACTAATGATTTTCATGACTTTACATTTGTAATGATACATTCTGAATACCAGCTATTGGATCTATTTAGTAGCTGGAATTCCTTTCACCATGTGAGCATTTTCATTATTAACCCTGATGCCTGTGTGCTGCTTATCTTGATAACTCCTTTTTTAAATAGCAAGAGACTGTTTTGGAAAGTCAGGTTTTGGAGATACTTTTTCTTGTTGCTTATGAAAAAGCAACATTAATCTTATGTGTCATAGATGACTAAAGGGAAGAGATGTGGCAAAACTCCTCCCTAGTAGCTCTTCACACACCATACACACACCCATCACTTTCAGAGAATATTTCATTTTCCTTCAGGATTTTTTCTTATGTTTTCACCTAATTCTGTTTCACAGGCAACACCAATTACACAAAACGCTTCTAACATGTTATTAACTACAGCACCCTAAGTTATTTTCTCTGGATCAGACACAAACTTCCTAACCCCACCTTCCATAGGTTCTGTGACATTTTCTGGCTGCTGAAGCTGTCTGGTGCAGTTCCCTGGGAATGCTTTCATTTCTCCAAATGCATTTCAGGACGTACTATTTTCTTTCAGTATTCATTTGTGGTGGGTTGAACTTGGCTGGACATTACATACCCATCAAAGCTGCTCCATCACTCCACCTCCTCAGCTGGACACGGGAGAGGAAATATAACAAAAGGCTTGTGGGACAAGATAAGGACATGAAGAGCTCAATCACCAATTACCATCCCAGGTAAAATAGACTCAACTTGGGAAAATTAGTTTATTACCCATCAAAATCAAAGTAGGAAAATTAAAACATTAAAAATAAACCTTAAAAACATCTTCTTCCTACTCCACCTTTCTTCCTGGGCTTAACTGTACTCCTGATTTATTCTACCTCCTTCCCCCCAGGTGGCACAGGGGGACGGGGATTGAAGTCAGTTCATCGCAGGTTGTCTCTGCCGCTCCATCCCCCTCAGAAGAATGACTTCTTACACTCTTCCCTTGCTCCACTGCGGAGTCCCTCCAGGGGAGACAGTCCTCCGTAAATTTCTCCGACATGAGTCCTTCCCACAGTCTGTAGTTCTTCACAAACTGCTCCAGTGTGGATTCCTTACACACTGTGCACTCCTTTAGGAACAGACTTCTCCAGCATGAGTCCTTCCTTCATAGGGTTATAAGTTCTGCCATCAAACCTGCACCAGCATCAGCTCCTCTCTCCACTGGTCCACAGGTCCTGCTAGGAGCCTGCTCCAGCATGGGTCTCTCACAGGGTCACATCCTCCTTTGACCATCCACTTGCTCCCAGTGTGGGGTTCTTCATGGACTGGAGGTGGATATCTGCTCCACTACTAACCTCCATATGTGGCAGGGAGACAGCCTGCCTCACCATAGTCTTCACCACAGGCTGCAGGAGAATATCCACTCCAGCACCTGGAGCACATCCTCCCCCTCTCTCTTAACTGACCTTGGTGTCTGCAGACTTGTTACTTTCACGTATTCTCACTGCTCATTCTGGCTACAAATGCTATTGCACAGCAACTTTTTTTTGCTCCTTAAATATGTTATCACAGAAGCACTACTGCTGTTGCTCATGGGCTTGGCCTTTGCCAGCGATGGGTCCATCTGGAAGGCAACTGGCATTGGTTCTGTAGGACATGGAGGAAGCTTCTAGCAGCTTCTCACAGAAGCAACCCCTGTAGCCCCTCTGCTAACAAAACCTTGCCGCACAAACCCAAAGCATCATGAAATGAGCAAATACAGTTAGTGTTTTNCTGCGGAGTCCCTCCAGGGGAGACAGTCCTCCGTAAATTTCTCCGACATGAGTCCTTCCCACAGTCTGTAGTTCTTCACAAACTGCTCCAGTGTGGATTCCTTACACACTGTGCACTCCTTTAGGAACAGACTTCTCCAGCATGAGTCCTTCCTTCATAGGGTTATAAGTTCTGCCATCAAACCTGCACCAGCATCAGCTCCTCTCTCCACTGGTCCACAGGTCCTGCTAGGAGCCTGCTCCAGCATGGGTCTCTCACAGGGTCACATCCTCCTTTGACCATCCACTTGCTCCCAGTGTGGGGTTCTTCATGGACTGGAGGTGGATATCTGCTCCACTACTAACCTCCATATGTGGCAGGGAGACAGCCTGCCTCACCATAGTCTTCACCACAGGCTGCAGGAGAATATCCACTCCACCTGGAGCACATCCTCCCCCTCTCTCTTAACTGACCTTGGTGTCTGCAGACTTGTTACTTTCACGTATTCTCACTGCTCATTCTGGCTACAAATGCTATTGCACAGCAACTTTTTTTTGCTCCTTAAATATGTTATCACAGAAGCACTACTGCTGTTGCTCATGGGCTTGGCCTTTGCCAGCGATGGGTCCATCTGGAAGGCAACTGGCATTGGTTCTGTAGGACATGGAGGAAGCTTCTAGCAGCTTCTCACAGAAGCAACCCCTGTAGCCCCTCTGCTAACAAAACCTTGCCGCACAAACCCAAAGCATCATGAAATGAGCAAATACAGTTAGTGTTTTTGATATTTATTGCCATTTCATTTCTACTTTTTCCGTATGTTTGATTGGTGGTCCAAACATTTTGGATAGTAGACTAATAACTACAGCAGAGAAGTTTCACAGGTTGTTTGACAAGTTGTTCTGGTATATTACTAACAGCCTAAAATTGCTGACTGCATTTTACAAAGAGCAGACAACTTCTAAAACCCAAATAGTTTAGTATTTCCATTAAGTTATTGAAAACACTAATTTATTGTTTCCAAACTCAAATAATTTAAATTTTCTTATTTTTAATGTGAATTAAAAAATATACTTAAAATCTAATAACTGAATATTCACAAGCCATTAAAATCACTCATCAGTAAATAAACCAATAATGGGTCAGGTGAAAGGTGCTTTTACAGAACATCATGTCAACAGTGTGAGTAGTAGTGCTGCTACAACCTTGAGAAACAGACTTGTAACTAATTTGGTAATTAAATATAATTATCAAATATAGTCATGAATTCTAAGTGTATTTTATAGGGCGGGGTAATTCTTTTTAAAAAATAAATTGACCTAAGTCTGTGAAAGAAAAAGGCTTTTGATGTAAACCTCACAGCTAACACCGATACGCTTGTTTAATTTTAAACATGTATCACTCTGGAATGCAGTGCAAGTGCTTGAAAAATCCCTTCAAATATGTCCTTTGTTCTCATTATTGATAAGCATATTTAGGAATGACCTTCTGTGTCTTATTTGTTTGCAGAAGCTCTCTTGACACTACTAATGCTGTTCAGGGATGGGTAGGGACAGGCAACTCACAAGCATGCTCTTGCCATCAGGTCTGAGTTCTTGACCAATGAGCCTCAGGACGCCCTTCTGCCTGAAGACACACAACCATTCTGCCTCACTGGTCTCCTCATGGTGTTGGTGGGAGATGATGGTAGGAATGTCCCAGTCCATTTCTACATCTTAATCTGCTTGGCATAGTCCAAGAGTTGATTCTCTTCGTTGACTCTAACAAGTATTAATGGTTTTCATTAGGGGGGTGTGGTAAGGTGAATAACATGGAAATATAAACCAAAATCTTATTCACTACCACTGCTGTATTAAAAAAAATATATTAAGAAAGCTTTTTTATCAGTAATTTGCTCTAGACATAATTTGTTCAGACATAATTATAATACTTAAGTAGCTGAAGTGCTGTGTCTGATTAGCTCTTTAAAATACCACTAAGTGGTGGGGCTTCACTTATTTCCCTTGATACATTAAGCTGGTGCCTGATGGCCCTCACAGAATGGAAATATTGTCTGTTCTTCAACTTACACACTTCTGGTTTCTCATTAAAGAATAAGATAGTTCTTTTTTAATGCCATTCTCTTGGGTAGGAAGGTCATACTCTCATACTCTGTGTTGCACTATGTATTATAAGGTTTGAGCTATCCTAGGTGTATCAAATATGAATCTGAAGTTCTAAAAGAATAAAAGTAAATATTAATTATATCATTTGTTCATTCATTCTCTTCTTTTCTGCTGACACTCCCTTATACTTCTCCTTTCCTTTTTCTTGCCTATCTCTTGAATTTTATTTGCTCCCTTTCTTATTCAGTATCTTACAGCCATTTTTGTGAAATCTAACCACTTCATAAAAAATGTGTTGAAATTGCTTCAGCTGAGATTTATATATCTTTCTCACCCTTCTGTTGTAATTTCAAATGTATCTACTTTATTTTTGAAGAGCAAAGGATGACTTTTTAATATATTTTTCTTAGTTCTTCAACATTACCAGAAGTTTTTAATCATGAAAAGATGTGCAAATTCTGATAGAAGTTCTACTTATTTCACATATACTGGAGGCGGAAAAAAATGACTTAAAACATCAATTCATAAGTTATTCTTTATTTTAAGTCAGCATTCTCTGCTAGTATACTAAATGTGGATTGAATTAATCATTTTTCTGCATCAGACATTATGGATAATGTATTTTTGCAACACGGTTTTAATTCATGCAGCAATGTGCTACAAGCCGGAATTGGATTTGTGTGCTAATCCTTTTAATAAATATTCCAGCATCTTCAACAATATCATCACACTCTTTCAATCCTTTTCTCTCTCTATGTACTCTCATATTAATTGGAAATATCTCATCTTTACTTCTAAAAGCATAACGTTTTATATTGCACCATTCATGTCCTGAGACAGTGTACTTTACATCTTCTAATCTTGATGGTTTTCCTATTGAGTCATACTATTAGTGATGACATTCTCCACATCTGACATCTCAACTATATTCGAGGGTCTGCTTCTCTTCTTTATATGAACTATAAAATAGTTCATATATGTACAGTAGGAGGGAAGATAAAAATAGTAACTGTGATAAAAGACTTCTGAGAGATACAGAGGCTGAACTGGTTAAGATGCTAGGTAATTTATGGTATCTTTCATTTAAGCAACTATTGTTACAGAAACCTGAGGTGCACAGGTATTCTTATCTGGATATCACTATCCAGAGTGATAAAAATTGGGGAAGTGATACTCCAATATATCAAGATTTTTTCAAGTTATAAATTTGAATTTCCAACATATTTGCATTATCATTCCATCTTGAAGTCATTATAACTCCATCCAAATAACTGAATAAAAACTGGACCAAGGATAAAGGCTTTTATTGCATCTTTCTATTGTGATAGTGATTGTTGATAATTATTCTTATTAGTATGATTTTTCCAACATTTCTGAACTCAATTTTTAGATGAATAGATGTTGTTTTATCAGATATGTATCCTTAGCAATTCCAGATCTTACACAGGCCAAATTATCTATGAAAATGCTGTTTATTCTCAGTTTACAGTGCAAGAAATATAAAGCAACAGTGCTCTCAAAGTGAGTATCTCAGTCACATACTTAAAACTAAGTGGAAAGATTCTGGGCCTTCATCAAAAGTAAAATCTATGAATGTCTGTAACAAAGAATGAAAAAAAAAAAAAAATTGGGGAAGTGAAATTTCTTTCAGGAGACAGAGATATTAATTAAAGATATTGAGTCAGAGTATAAAAAAAATTTTTTTACTTTTAGTGACTGCTGCTTGAAATGTTCAGTTCAAAGGCATACAAAGTAAATCATTGTTTCACTTATTTCTTGGTAATGTACAGGCACTAATTCAAGTTCTGAGTATAGTTTTGTTTCTAAAATACAATTAACACCTTCTCATTATTTTTTCTGTCTCGGGAAAGACAGTGCACTGAAATGTGAAAATGAGATACTGATTTTTTTTTTGTTCTGTAATTATTTCTGTAAATGCAAAAATACATTTTACATTTTAAATTTGTCTTAAGAATGAAGAAAGTACAATCCTCAGAGATTACATAGTTGGTTCTTAAGGAAACAACATCTGAGCTTAGCCTGTAACAGAATTTACAAATCAAAGATTAAACCAGTATAAATATCAGATATGAAAAATCTCTGAAATAATCAGTTTAATATGAATTTTAACCTTTTTTATTATTTATTTATGGACAGTTGAGATATTTTTGTAGACTGAGCTATCAGAAAAAGGAGATTTTGAATCCTGAGGAAGCAAGTGATATTCAGAACTCACTGAAGGTTTCTGAACAAAGTGAGTTCCAAATAAGTTAAACTGTCATAAAATATATATATTCTCTTACTAAAGCAAAAATTCATAAGAATGGAGTGCCAAAAATATTTACAACTCTATGCTATAACCGCTTAGGATGCAGAGAACATGGGGAAAACTCAGTTATAAAATCCAGTGAGACAATAAAAATTATGTCTACAATGAATTAAAAAAGCCCTCACTGCCACATTTTTCCTGGAACAATGACTTTTCTGTAATTAGAAAAAACTGATTGAAATAACAGAAGTCATAAACAAAATAACAAAAAACATTCTGATACCCATAGCTGAAACAGCTACTATGTAACATATGTGTCATGTATGTATGTGCATGATATTCAGCTATGGACTGTGAAAAATGGAATCAAACCTTGCTTCTTAGATTCTTTGATCATTTAAGGAAAGTCTTGGAACAAGAAGGTGAAATACTTTATTTATGCCTGCAAAAAGTCATTTTGCCTGCTACTTTTGCCTGTTAATTATTTATATTTTTTTAGCCTTCTCAGAAATAAAATCTTACTCTATTTGGCAAGGTTCTTATCTTTTATAAATAGTTCTTAGTATTAATAATTGCAGTGTTTAAAGCTTCTGTTTCCATTCTGAAACTGATTTTATCCTCTATTCATCAACAACTAATAAAGTATTTTCAGCACTGAATAGGTGTAAGTGATGTGTGATCAGAAGGAGGGGTTTTCTTTTTAGGAGTTAGTTGAATTTATTCATATGAGGTCCATCTAACTATAAGGCACAGTAGATTTAATCATGTATTCATAAGTCTTCCCCTTTCTATGCTAGATCTTAAATATATAGAATGACAGAATCAATAAGGTTGGAAAAGTCCTGTAAGATCATCAAGTCCAACATCTACCCAACATTATCAATATCAATTTATAATGATGCCTTCAAGAGATTTGATATGAGGTTGACTATATTTACCCATGCAAGCATCATAGCAGGCTGTAAACAATAATTTGATACTTTGGTCTTTTGAGGTAATAAAGGAACTACCAGTGTCCTTAAGACCATCTGGATTCTTCATCCCCTGAGGGAGGATATAAGCAGGGAAACACCGTTCTTCATTCATTTTCACTAAACAAAGTTAAGACTGTCTCAAAGCTGCTCTGAATTATGCCAGATCTATTAAAAAAAAAAAAAAAAAGCAGACTTTTCTAGGTGTATAGATAGCAACAGTAATTACTCAGAAACAACTGAGAATGTGAACCAAATGTAGCTGCTACATTAGTTGCCCATACATAATGCCTGTCCTATCCATGGATACATTACAGTACAAGGAATGTCTTGGCTGATCTGCCCTAAGTCTTTACTACTGCAGTGTAGTATATCTGTCATAAACATTTGTTATGTTTATCTTCTACTCATTTTAAAAAACTTTAATTATGTTTTCATGTGCAATGTACTCTGAAGCTTACAGAGGTTGAATCAAATAGGCTTCTAATTACATTCATTTAATGTAAGTGTACCATTTTTTATCTTCCTGGCATAGGGTACCATTCCCAGCTTTAAAAAAATATGAGAAGTCATTGTAACAAGTCTTTGAAAAATTAATTTTCCAGTTTGTTAGGATTTTTTTTTCCCAAAAAATTCTGGTGTAGAGTTTGGCCAATAATTATCTCAAGAATGGTCCAGATGTATTACATGAAGCCTCAGTACAGGGGCAAGGACTAGTCCTACGTGTCCACAGTTCATTCCTAAAACTTCTAGAGTACTTGACTGTTTCCCTTGGAAAAACAATTGATTGGCACCGAGCCACCCACCCAAACAGTCTGAATGCCTCAGAGTCCGAGTACAACAGCATGGTAATGGCCTCTTGCTATCAAGTACTCACATACTGTGTGTAGACCCATGGATTTCTCACATTTATCATAGAGTCATAGAATCACAGAATGGTTTGGTTTGGAAGGAACCTTAAAGATCATTTTGTTCCAATCCCCCTGCCATGGACAGAAACACCTTCCACTAGATAAGGTTGCTCAAAGGCCCACTTCAGTGGAGCCAAGTGTTCAAGCCAGGGCCTCAAATACTTCCAGGGATGGGGAATCCACAGCCTCTCCAGGCAATCTGTTCCAGTGTCTCACCACCCTAACACTAAAGAATTTCATACTAATACCTAGCCTAAATCTACCCTCTTTCAGTTTAGAACCATTACCTCTTGACCTATCACTATACTCCATGATAAACTGTCCATCCCCATCATTTCAGTACGTAATCTTTAAACATAGTAGTCACTGCAAGCCTGAACCTGAATTGGTAAGAGATTTCATTTATAATGTATTCTTCAGTTACTCATTAAATTTATTGCTCTTCTTTTAACTCAGAGCTTGAAATAAGTTGTGGAAGTATTGTGTTGTCATCATGAGATGTTTCTCTAGAACAAAACTCCTAGGTAATGTTGCTTTTCACTTAAAATTTATTAACAGAAATTATCCATATTATCTTTAAATAAAATTTCTATCTATTATTCAAGATTAAATATGTGCACACCAAGAACACTGTTGTGGATGTAGTAAGTTTATGTTATGCTATTAAGGCTTGCATAAGGATTGTATTTAGACCACTGTCATTATAGACTCATTTGTATATATATTTTGCCTAAGTACCAGGGAGAGATGAATGACTCAGAACACCACCTAGGCCAATCCCCGACAGGCAATGGGAACAGGGAGTCGTGATAAGAGTCAGTGTTCTACTTTATTCCCACATCTGCTTTGTTTTGTTTTGTTTTTTTAGCCAGGAATGGATCAAATAATCAAAGTCTGTAATACTGAACACTTGGAGAATTACCAAGTGCTATGGCTGATTTTGAGTCCCGAGACTGAATATTTTCCTTTATGCATGCAAGTAATATGGAAGACCAAAGAAAGTCATAGCAAATGTATTGTAAAGTTTGCCATAATAAATTCCAATTTCTTTGAAAATGTTGCATGTAATCAGTGAACCTGTTAATGTTGTCTGGGAGATTTATGCAGTCTCCCATATAACAGACTGTACATCTCCTGTAGAATAATCAAGTGAATGTAATTTAAAAGAAAAGATTGCTTTAGTTTTCTACACTGAAGAAGGGATATTATGCTTCTTATAAATCATAAAGAACCTGAAACTAGATTTGAAGGATAAATATGATACAGTGGTTTTGCTGGGTGCTAGCATGTGTAACAAGGGGAACATACAATTTTAATTGCTTTGGACAGTTGAAGTTGTCAATCTATAATGCTGCACACCACATAGCCTTGGGCATATCAGTACTCTAATTACAGAAAGTCTGGCTCTTCACTAATGTTTTAACACTTGATTTATTTCCTGTTCAAGTTGTTCAATAGAGCTGGAGTTAATTGGTTTTCCAAATGAGTGTTAAAAACATAAAGATCCAGCTTCATTAAGTGAAGGCTGTAATTATTATGCACCACTGAGTTGTAAATCCATGTAAAGGTTAGAGAGGGTCAGATTTCAAAGCCCTGTGTACAAAACCACAACTTGAATTGGTTTGTTTTGACTACAAATTATAGTTAATATCTGATAATTGACCCTAGCTGCCTTTTCTCTTTTTAAAATAGAAGTTAAGCTGCCTAAAAAAAAATTAAAATAAATAAGCAAGCTAAATATATTAAAAGTGGGATGGTCTATTTTATTTCATATGATGTTCATCATTTATCTAAAAGGATCACAGTATTTCCTTGTAAAACCAGTGTACTTTCTTTATTCATAAAAGAGAACAAGCAGTTTACTGGGTCCTTTCCTTCTGCTCAAAAGATTCCTCCCAAGCACCTAGTGTGTATCACAAACATAACATAATTTCCTAGTCTTGTGACCTACATGATGTTGGAATGCAGCAATTTGATGTTTCTAATAGCAAAATAGTCAGCAAGTATTTTGACTGTTTTAAATTCCTAATGAGGCAATAAATCAGGGTAGTGGGAGTTACTTCATTTTTCTCAGGGGTAGCTAAGGTTTATTTGCTATTTTGTTCTGCATGGGTGCATATATGTGATTTTGTTTTGATAGTGTTTTTTAGGCAGTAGGATTGCACAATTCCCTTAAAATATATTCAAATTTTCAGTAAGAAAAAGTATTTTATTTTTAAGACTCTTCAGTTTGGATTGAATAAAAGGAGTTCAGAACACTCTGCAGTGTTTATGGCTAACTCCGGAAAAAAAATGTGCAGACAGTGAATTTTTGTTTAGGAGCAAGGGGTAGGAAGATGTAGTGAGAACAGCTGGAGAATCAGCTGTTAGTGAGAACAGTGAGAATCAGCTCCAGCCAGGACTGGAGCTGATCTGCAGGATAGAGAAGGTAGTGAAGACATAGAGGCACAGAATTGCCATGATCTGTGGCTGGTCTCCTGATAGATGCATAAATGAGGACCTCAGAGAAACAGCAATGCAGATGCCTGTGTTTGTGGTGCTCAGAGAGTGGCTGCAGAGAGAGAGAAAAGGTCTCCTGAGGAAGTATGTGACTGGAAAGGTGTGATGAAAGAAAAAAAAAAAAAATCATTAGTAGGAAAGTAATTCCTGAGGCAGAAGTTTATTTCTCTGGAAGACAGTAACAGAAGACAGGACAGCAGGGAAGAGCAGAACTGTTCTCCATAGAGACAGATGAAAACTAAGCTGTGGCCAAGAAAGGATGACACTGATCATTAGGTGAAACTGTGAGAGATCAGGATAAAAAGAAGAGTATACAGAGGATGCAGGTTTCTCACCAGTACAAAATAATGTGCATATGGACATTTGGCTTTATGTAGATGGAAGGTTACCAAGAGCTGATAAACTCATCAGCAGATGTTGTTACCTGGGAAGGCAGCAGGACATCGCTATGGTAGACATGGAGAACCTGAACGGCAAAATGAGGGAGATGGAGCTATTCTTGTGTTCTTTAAAACCTAATATTGTAGAAAGATAAAATGCCTAGCATAATAATAACAATTATAGTACAGTAGAATGTACTTTCTTTTAGGGAGTAGGGAGGGCCAGCAGCTCCCTACAGCTGGGTGCCAGCAGTGACACATGCTCTCCTGGAGTGCCCTTGGAATTAGGACCCATCCCACCACCCCAGTCAGCCAGGTCAGCCTGGCAGGTCAGCCAGGGCACATTGGGCAGCCAAAGCCCATGGGCATCAGGCATCTCCCAGGATGGGACGTGGACCTGGCTGTCCAGGGCAGGGCTGTGGGGAGTTGAAGACTGGCCCTGTGGCGGCATCACTGGGGCTGATGGCCCTGGGGGCTAGCATGGGGTCCTGGACTATAGGAAAGTGGGGGGAGCCTCAGGAGACTGAGCAGGGAGACTCAGGGCTTGCAGTGCCCTCTGGGTCCAGGCATTTTCAGCAAAAATAGAAAAATAAAGTAAGAATGTTGTATAGCATCGTATGTTAGTGCTATGAATGTCAAAAAATAAAGAACAGCAGGGAAAAATAAATCAATGTAATGTAATCAATGTAAGAAATCACTTCAGAGAAAGATTTTTGTGTTTAAAAGCTCTCAGATCTGTCAGTATTCTGAGATCTCTAAATATCTTTAGGTAGAAATACCATGAAAAATTGTATCAGGCTTTAATCTCACACCTAGGGATCAGAGTTCAAACATTACAGAAAAGTAGCTGAAACAAATATTTTAAAAGCGCAGGTATACGAAGGTAAATACTATGAATTTCCTTAAAATCATTTTCCTGCAATCTCTTTTAACATAATCCATAAAATAACTAAAATACCACCTTTTTTTTTTTTTCCCGTGGCTTATAATTTACACTTAGATTATAGATTATTCATAGCAAATAATATTCGGGTTTAATCTTCAAGTTAGGATCTACTGTGAGATGTAAACCTTTCTAAAATATGATGTGCCAAATAAGCTTCATTCTGTCTTGTTAGAGTAATATTTAGAAACTGACACATTCTCCAAACAGCACTTGAACTTGACATTGAGTTGCTGGAGATAATCAAAGGGCTTATCAAAATTCTTTGGCTTAAATATCAATAAAACACTATCTTCGGATCTTATTACTGATCAGGTTTATCCAAAGCAGAGCCAAATTGCAAAGGTCGTCTTTATATCAGACTGAAACAGATATTTTAGGAAAGTTTTCAAGGTTTGGTAGTCATCAGAAATTTGTCTTTGCTAAATTCTCACACTTCTGAGAATGTTTTAGGGTAACCGAATTGCAGACTGTATACTTAGCAGACTAATTGTGGTAGCACATCTCGGTAACAATGCTGTTACCATTTGTCATAATAGTCTAAATATTTCTCTTGCACTGTGTGTAAAATAGAAGAGATATTTCGAGAAAGCAATGCTAAACTTTCATAGATTTTTCTTGGGATGTACAAGGACAACAATATCCAGAGAAGTGAAGGTTTGTGATTCATTTAACTGCAACATTGCTTTTGTACACATTTAAAATAAACTGAAAAAGAAAGTTGAATTGAGTCAAAGGACATGCTAGGTAGCACATAACCCAGCCCTATCCTGTAAGAGGTTGTTAGGTGTCAATATCACATACTGTAGGGTGTCCATTTGACATAGAAGTAGTAGAAGGAATTACATGGGATGTTAGTTGTTTGAGAAAATTTATTTCTCTATTAACTAATATAAGCATAGATGAGATTTAAAAAAAAAAAAAAGACAAATACTGTAAAAAAGACTGTAATGTTCAGACTTACTGTGGATTATGGATCATGGATCCTTGGCACTATCTACAGGACTCATGCTCCTTACCAAAGACTGCAGCTTGCAAAGGAAGGAGAAAGTCTGTTTTACCACTGTGAAAATATTGTACAGTATCTGCAGAAGTTGCCACAGCTCTTATTTTCTCAGAAAATCTGACCTGGCAAGAGAATCTAAGCTCAGGCAACTGAATAGACATCGGGGTGAGTCATAGCTTACAGTTTCCTCTGAAAGCTGAGGTGCTTTGCCTCCCTATGAAAATTAACTCTGTGCTGCTTTTTTTTTTTTTTTAAGT
>VWZY01002291.1:301061-317656 GCA_013399075.1 Chloroceryle aenea
ATCTGCTGGAGGGTAGGAAGGCTCTGCAGAGGGATTTGGACAGTCTGGAACGATGGTCTGAGGTCAATGGTATGAGGTTTAACAAGGCCAAGCACTTTGGTCACAACAATCCCATGCAATGCTACAGGCTCTGGGAGGAGTGGCTGGAAAATTGCCTGGTGGAAAGGGACCTGGGGGTGCTGGTGGACAGACAGATGAACATAAGCCAGCAGTGTGCCCAGNATCCCTGGAGGTGTTTAAAAAACAACTGGACTTAGCACTTGAGGCTATGGTCTAATGGATAGATGTTAGGATGAAGGTTGGACCTGATGATCCTAGAGATCCTTTCCAAACCTAATAATTCTATGGTTCTATGCTCCTTAGATTTTAACCCCCTTAGATATGAATTTTCTACTCTATCAAAGTTAGTTAGTAGGCAGATATGGTTGAGAAATTGGGCCACAAAGGACAGTCCTAATAAAACTAAAGTATACCTGATGATACAGGAGTGACTGGAAAAAATGACTATTTTAATGTCTTTTTTTTTTGTATCTTATCTTTTTAGGTAGCATTTGATTGAGTATAGAAGTAAAATACAGATGAAAGACTGAGTTACAGTCAACACCATTTGTTTAAAAAAATACAGGTTTTCCCTGTGTGGAAAGTAGTGTGAGGACAAGGAAGAGAGGATTATCTTCATGAGTGCCATTATTTGTCCATGTTTTTTGAGTAATCTATTTTTGTATTCACTGAACTTAGTTTAGCCCCTTTTCTGTAAGAAAGAGTGAGTTTAGCTCTTAGGACCCTCAGTCAAAAAGATGTAGTTTTCTTAATGTTGTTGTTGCAAACTCCTTGATTCTCCTGCCTTTGTGTTGCTAATTTCCCTGTAACATTCATCTGGTTTTGTTCTGACTCTTCTATAGAACTGGAGAAAATATTGATTTTTTTTTTTTTTTTTGAGAGAAGCAACAATCTTTACTTTTTAATTTAAGAAAGAAAGAATAAGCATTTGTTATAGACACAAAAGTTGACATATGATCAATAGAAAAGGTGCTAATGGGCTGTTTTCCTGTCATTTAACTTTTGATGTAATTCCAGTGTCAGCACTTACAGTAGCACTGTGCTTCTAAGAAGCCGAAAGGAGCAGAGAGAAGCACTTGCTAGGTCAGCTAGAATCACAGGCTCAGACAAAAGGACCTGTTTGCTGGGCACCACCATATGCTTTTTTCCTTAGGAATATACTAGCATGAATTTGGGCCATTTGAAATAAAGTGGAGCAGAGATTTCTATGGGACTATTGGACAATTACTGAAATAGTGAAATACCGAGCCAACCATAAGCTGCAGGTGTAGGTTGGCCAGGTTAAAACAGCTTTATGGTCTTAAAGTTATCTCTCTCATAGGTGTAAGACATATAGGTATATGTGGTCTTACAATTGTATCTCAAACAGTTGAAACATTTTTTAAACCAAAAAAATTTCTATTGAATTTGAGACAAAATTTGATGTGTGACAAAGTGCTAGATGCCATACAGACTGCTTTCCAGATACTCTCCATGTTCAGCTTTCCATGCTGGGCTCTGCCTTCAATTCCCTTGAATTTTGTTATGCAAAAACTGTACCCAGCTTCACAAGATGAAGTCATTTGGACTCTCTGATAGTTGATCACAAATCATAGAATCATTTAAGTTGGAAAAGACCTTTAAATCATCGAGTCCAACTATTTACCTAACACTGCCAATTCCACCACTAAACCATGTCCCTAAGCACCACGTCTACTTGTTTTTTTAAATACCTCCCGAGGTGATGATAGAACCACTTCCCTGGGCTGCCTATTCCATTTCTTGATAATCCTGTCTCTGTAGAAATTCTTCTTAACATCCAACCTAAAGCTTCCCTCTTGCAACTTGAGGCCATTTTCTCTTGTCCTGTTGCTTGATACCAGCAAGAAGAGACCAAAACCCACCTCATTATAAGCTCCTTTCAGGGAGCTGTAGAGAGATAACATCTCCCCTCAGCCTCCATTTCTTCACACTAACCAACACCAGTTCCCTCAGCTGCTCCCCATGATACTTATTCTCTAGAACCTTCACCAGCTTCATTGCCCTTCTTTGACCACACTCTATCACCTCAATGTCCTTTCTCTTTGTGCAATGTGCCCCAGAAGGCCAATGGTATCCTGAAGTGCATTTAGAAGATTGTGACCAGCAGGTTGAGGGAGGTTCTCCTCCCCCTCAGTCCTGCCCTGGTAGGGCCATATCTGGAGTACTATTTCCAGTTCTGGGCTCCCCAGTTCAAGAGACACAGGGAAATACTAGAGAGAGTACAGCAAAGGTCTGCAAAGGTGACTAGAACATTTCTGTTATGAGGACAGGCTGAGAGACCTGGGGCTGTTTAGACTGGAGAAGACTGAGAGTGGATCTTGTCAATATTTATAAATATCGAAAAGGGAGGTGTCAAGAAGATGGGACCAGTGTCTTTTCAGTTGTGCCCTCTGATAGCATGAGGCGCAATGGGCACAAACTGGAATATAGGAAATTCTACTTCAGCATAAGGAAAAACTTTCCTGTGAGGGTATCAGAGCACTGAAACAGGCTGCCAAGAGAAGTTGTGGTGTCTCCTTCTCTAGAAACTTTCAAAACCCACCTGGATCTGTTCCTGTGTGGCCTGCCTTAGGTGATCTAGCTTTGGCAGGAGGGTTGGACTTAATGATCTCCAGAGGTCACTTCTGACCCCTATCATTTTGTGATTCTTGTAGTGAAGGGCCCAAAACTGAACACAGTATTCAAGGTGTGGCTATACCTATATAACCACTTGAAAAGTTCTATGGTTAGAGTTTTGATACTAGATTCATCTTTTTAATATTAAATGCTTTCTTGTCTGCTTATCATATGTTAGCATTAGAGTCACTTATGAGTCTCAACAGACAAGCAAGCATTGTCAAAATGGAATGAGGCTATATTATTCACACAGCAGTATTTCCATATTCCCTGCATTTTATATTAGAGATTATGTTTCTCATTCCTGAAAGAAATTTATTTATAGTTAGTTCCTTCAATTGCTATCTTTACAACCCACAATCTCCATGCATTTCATAAATTCTGATCATAAGTTGCATTTAAATTTGATGTGGTTTTTACTCCCATCTAAAACTAAATTTTGGGGGGTGTGCCTTGGAGAGACATGTACTGTGAGGCAGCTATAGCACAGTCATGTGATTTAAGGCAGTGCTAAATTTTGCTGTGTTTCCTTGTCTAGGATTGTCATCTTCTCAGCTTCCATCTAGCCAACTCTAAGGGAAAATGCAGAACTGGAGCTGAATCAGCAACCTTCTTGCTTTGTCCCATGTCATGGTAATGATCATGCCTGTCAGGTGGGGATAGCAGGAACAAGCTTTGCTATTACATCTGAAGGTTTTTTTACACCTCCTTAACAGGTAATTTCCTTAACAGGTAATTAACAGGTAATTGCCCATAGGTTAGGCAAAAATATACCTCCAGTCTGAGGAAGGAACTAATCAAGTTACTTCAGCTAGAGAAAAGATTTCTGTAGTTCAAAAGTCCTTGCAGCACATGTACACCATTTTAGAAAAAGGAAGAAGTGTACATCAAAGCTTAATGTAAAGTTGTCTTTCTTTGTTATGCAAGATGATTTGACTTAATTAGATCTCACGTTTTGTATCTGTGACAAGAGAACATCAAAATTCTATAAAATATGTAAGATTCTCTTACAGAAAGAAGACAAGCATGTTTTTGAAGCACTACGTAAATATCTTACAATTGGACATTCATGATATTCAAACGTAAGTTGAAGCACTACGTAAATATCTTACAATTGGACATTCATGATATTCAAACGTAAGCATGCACATATACTTTTCTTGTGCACACTTCCTCATGGCAGTTATAAGGAATTTCTCCAAAGAAGCTTCATCTCAGGAAGACAGTTAGATACAGAAGTAAAAAGGGACTTCGACCTGCTTACATGAAAGATGAGTCAAGTTGAGCAAAATTTTGTTGAGGAAGTCAGAGAGAGAGACTGATCAGACCACAGAGTTAAAAGATAAAGGTGGATTTTAAACAATGCAAACCTATTCTCTCTTCACAACCCTGTTCCTTTTGTTGAAACATGGTAAATAGAATTTCTTTTACAAATATATTTGGGAAAACCTAGACAACTGTAGATCAGCAAACTGGATTTTTCCATACATATATAAGTATATATAGTAAAACTGGTAGAAATTCAGAAGAACCAAACAGGCAGATGAAGCTAGCATATGGAGAAAAAGCTTTGACACAAACATGCATGGGTTACTCAGGTAGAATCAGTGTAGTCTATCTAGAGGCTGTGCCTTCAGAAATACCAGAGCTCATTGCATGAGGCAGTAAAAAAGTTATTGGGACAAAGGTTACTCCACTGACATTTCTAAAATGACTGTGATTATGTTCTGTGGGGGGAAAAAAAAACAAAACAACCGCTTTTAAAGATATTAAGCCATCATGTTATATGAAGAATAATTTTCTCAGGTATTTAATTATTGAATTAAAGATCAAGTTTCCACAAATCCCATAGTTTGCCCATGTATGGAGTCTAACTCCAATTGAAAAGATTGAAAACAAAGCATTTTTTTTTCACACAGGAAGTAACTTTTGGAATCTATGTCATGTGATGTTACAGGTGCAAAAACAAGTTTAAAATTACTTAAAGGTATTGTAAAATTTGATGGAAAGTAGGTCTGCCCCAATGGGCACTTGCCACCACTGATATAGGTAGTCTTTAAAAGTCAACAAATTAGTTCTCAGGCTGTCTAAGGTTATTTTTGTAAGATTTTGCTTTTTCCCCACAGGTTTTCTTAACTTGACTTTCATTATTTACCTGAATAGAAGGATAGAAATTACTCCTGTTTTTTCACTTTAAGTTTTGGTATCTTTTTTTGTTTGTTGGTTTTATGATGACCTTGAAGGTCTTTTCCAGCCTGAATTTTTCTATGATTCTACTTCACAAACTTAAATCCTACAGACTTCTTCCTTCAGACTCAGGTTGTTACCTCCATCTCTTCTCCTAAACTTTCTTTCTTAAAATGATAATCTGTATTTTAGGCTTTTGACAGTCTTGTTCACCACAGAAGACCTTAAATTAAATTGAAATTAAATTAAATTTCATTGGAAATTTAAAAGTCAAGCATCCTATTATTGGTTGTAAATGTGAACTCTACAGGGTAGAATGTTTCAAAAAAAAATTATTCTTAATAATAAGCATCTAGCACAAGAGGTTATAATTTAAGTTTTTAGAGGGCAGTTATGTAAGAAAAGAAATTGGATTTAATATCATGTTAACTTGGAAAAGTAGTACTTTGAGGATGACTTAGATCCAGTGTCTGTAACAGAGCAGGGGAGACACTGACAGAATTATACTTTATTTTTTTAATGGGGGCACTGGTCATTTGTAGCATAGCTAACTGTTGGATTGATGTTTCTATTGGAACATGCCTTAAAGCAACATATTTTTAATTTGAATGTATCATTGTATTTGTTCTAATGTTTATATCTGAAATCTAGCACTATTTTTTCTTGTCTTGCTCTATTTTATGTGATGATGATAAAGGATATATGTAAGAAATAGCTTTCCAGCTCACTAATATTGATTAGCAAAATTATTACCTGTAGGTTTTATTTTTAAATGGCTCTCTAAGGTGCCATGACTAAAGAGAAGAGTTCAAAGTGGTCTTTGAAGACAAAAGGAAATAATGATAACAGCAAAGTGTAATGAGGTACATTTAGACTATTCTACAACTTGAAGATGATCTATTTCCTTGAAGAGTCTTTGGTGATTGTATTGCAATCTATAAGAAGTGGTGGCTTCTTTTTGCTCTTCAATCCTTCTTACTTGTTTTCCTCTGATGCTCATTGTTTCTTCCTTCTCTTCTGCCCTGCCATGGGTTGCCCATGGGCTGCAGTCCCTCAGGGGGGTGTCTTTGCCCCAGGGTGGGTTACATACAGCTATCTCCAGCACCTTCTTCCAAGAGTGAGTCTCCAGCCATGTCTCCTCCAAGACTTAAAATCTTTGAAGGATTTCTTTAATTTCTGGTTTTGTTATTGATATAGCTGGCAAATGAACAATTAATATGATCTAAACTTTCTTTGCTAGACTATCACAGGGAAATTATTTTTTAAAATATATTTATTTGCTGTGGAACCTGTATGATCCAAGTAGTTCACATTGTATTATGATGAGACTGAAAAAGGAAATGGTAGTGCCTTTGTGTTTGATAGGAAGAAATTTGATTAGTGGATATTAGTAAGTGCAGGTAGTAAATTAATTTTGCAAATGCTTCAGCAGATTTCTTTGAAGATTGTTCTAACTTTTAGGCATACGTGTCTAGTAGCCACTTTTTTAGAAAGACCAGCTTTCACTCATATATGTTCATAGAAGGCCCTTAATTTCAAGGGAAAGATTTCACTTTTTGAAGGAAAATTTGAATTCAAAACTTTGGTTTATTGTAAAAAATGTGTTGAGGCTAAATGAAAATACAAGTATAATTTTATTTCAAGTTCTGCTAAATTTCAAAGAAGATCCAGTTTTTCATCATAGGTTCCCTTGATTTTCATTGTGTTGCTAGTTTACTTTTATACCAGTATTCACTAGAAATGGTTGGACAGATGTCAGAAGGCCTATAAACTCTCTTGTTTTATAAGTGGAAAAATGGTGTACAAAAGATGTAAATCTGAAACACACACAGAGGAAAATCTAAAGAAACAAACAAAATTCCAAAATGAATATTTTATTGGGAAACAAGCTATTAGGAAAGTCTTGATTTAAAAAAAAAATAACAAAAACTGAGTGTTAGGGTAAGAAACAAGCTGAAAATTCTACACAGGCAGTCCTGCAAGTGGAAAACACTTTAATTTCCTGGTCATAATATGACCACCCTCTGAAATTTAATGTTAAAGTGTATGTATAAGTAAGTGTTTAGAGTATACAAATGTCATATGTACGTACAACAGTGCTTCTGCCTCAGTTCTGGTGGTTGTCAGCCAGTAAGGGAAGAATATTAATATGAAGTGATGTGACATTAATTTAAAAGATCAAATACTGATAAAAAATGACAGTAATCACAGTATTGGCAAAGAACTCTTCACTGTTTTTCCTTTTGAATTAAATAATTTATAAAAAACAGCAATAAAAGAAACAAAGCACATATTTTCAAATAGCAGATATGCATATGTAAATTATAACTTTCTGACAAACAGAAGGATTAAATTTTTCCTTCAAATAATTGTCATGAGATACTCTGTCAGCTCTCAGACCCACTAATTGGTGTCACTAAGTATACTAAGTTTTGTGAACATCTTGCAATCTTATTCATTTCTTTGTTGTGCTGTTATAAATGTGAGATCAAAGAACACTAAGTGAAGGTCTGAAGGGCAGCCTACACCTTTTATGTGTTAGTGAAATCAGATGAGGAAGTGTTTTGACAAAACAAAAGAATACTCTGCCAAGTTAGCTTAAAACTGTTCAAAATCTAAAGAATAAGTTTGAAAATTCATCAAGTGTTAAAATGGAAAAGTTGTAAGAGGGTAGGCTATAGTGAAAAAAGCCTCACCTTTAAACTCATCAAGAAAGAAATTTATTTCAGTGCAATTTTAAAACGTCTTTCTGCAATAATAAGTTGCACATCCTAGGATGATACAAATCTCTTGTTGTTGGCTGAGGACTACTAATCATGTATCTTGAAATGTTTGAAATGGTGAAGCTGTTCAAGAAGACATTCATAAAACGTTTTAAAACCAGCCTTTCCAGAAAAATCAATATCTAATGTGCTCTTAAAGCTTATGTGAGCAAGAACTCATATCATTTAGGAAAGTGGTGATGTTATCTAAGTGATTCTGAGGTTTTTTTTTTTCATTGCTCTGACAAATATTTTTTTCTTTGATTTTGAGTATTTTAATTACATTAACACCTCTAAATTCTATTTTCTGCAACTGTATAACAGGGATTGTGATAATTAGTTGTATCACAGGTTTGCTTGAAAGTTGAATTCTTTAATATATTAAACAGAATATAATTATTTGTATTATTAATATGATTATTTTTTTGTTATAAATAATGGCAACTAGAGTATAACACATTTTGTAATTTCTGAATTAAGCCTACAGCTTCATTTCCCAGATTTAAAAATGAAAAATAAAAAATCTCACTTATTTGTTTTTCTGATTTTGATGACATGAGAGTTTTCCCCACTGTTTTAAGGAGGAGACACACTTAGCTCAGTGGATAGCTTGTTGTTCACATGCTGTAACTTTATAAAAATGCATAGACCAAAATATCAGTGACGCTTCTGCCACATGCACTGAACAATCCATGAGACAGATGAGTCATGATGAAAATATTTTTCTCTTCTGCTTATTTCTGTGATCAATGCTACTTTCTACGAAAAGCTGAGAAGCTGATTCATTTAACAGAAATATGCAGGAATTCTAGCTTTTGCTTTCTCACGGAAAGGAAAAGCAAAATATAAAGTATTGCATCTCTTTATTACATTAGCATTCCAAAAGACAATTATAATACTATCTGTTAACAAACAAAGCCTTTACAAAGTCTATGTACTTTATCTTTATAGATAGTATGTACTTAATCTCCAATATTTACATCTTATATTCAAAGGTATTTTGAATGAACTTTAAAAATAAAGGATATTTGGATATTCATGCCTTCTTTGGCAACCTCTCTTTCCTGAATGAATCTTTTAAAACTGGGAAAAAAAACCCACCACCAACAACAAAAACCTAGGCAAGAGTACCAATAGCTTAAAGCCTGGTTGTTTCAAGAGCCAGTCTCATTAGAAATGTATCTTCAGGCTGAAGTAGGTATTGAACCAGTTTTGGCACTTCACTGCAGTATTGTGATATTGTGCTCTTTTGGAAACAAGGAAGTGTTATCAGCTGTGTTTTGTAGGCAGACTGATCATGGATGTATGTACTAGATATTCTCCAGGCATGCCAACTGGCTCAAAACCTTCCTGGATGATAAGTGGAGAACTTCTGTTTAGTGGATACTAATGAGCTGTTAGTAGTATACAGTTGTTTCTCGTTGTTTTTCTGTTCAGTTCTGCCAAGCTTGAAGCAGCTACAAGCCTGCCCAGAAGAAAAGTTTTAGGAATATAAATCTCAAAATTTTGTGCTTCAAGATTTCAGAGATTTTGGACAATCAATGCTTAAGATAGCTGCATGCTCAAAACACTAATGTAGCTACTCCTTTCATCTCCAAGGAGATCTTACAATTCAGGTTCTGTTGGGCTTCCTGGACATAGGTTCTAACATTATTTGAGGATCCTACAGCCTTCAAGACATGCACAGAGGACCAGTAGCATCACACCTCTGTTCTGCTAGACTATGATATGTTAGTACATTTAGAAAGTCAGTAGATAACTATTTGCAGCTGCTGAATTGAGCTCTCAGTGTCTGCCTTATGGTCAGATATGAGGCACCTAATTTTCACACTGTCATAGAAATGAGATAGCCCTAAACTAGACAACTCCACTTTTGACCTCCAGCAGGTACTGGGATAAGAAAGACCTCTTTCAAAGAAGAAAATTGTGTTGCTTATACAAATGAAGCTCATTTTTTTCATGTAAATTTTTTTCTTAAATAAACCTGTCCAGATTAGCAAGTCACTTTCATGTTGTCCATTACATTCAAGTTCTCCACTCCACATCCTGAAATACAAGAACCGATTGGATCCTCAGACACTACAGGTGGCAAAACAGACAAGAAGAGTTTTGCTTTTAATTTCTACAAGGAATGCTTTCAGTTATGTCTGGCTGCTCTGATTTTCACTCCTGTATTCACTACAAATATATTCATCATTCTGCCTCAGGTCAAAACTGAGATATAGCTTTCTTCACCTGGCAAGATGATTACAATTTAAAAGCTAAAGGCTGGCTTTTGATCACCAGTGATGCAATCCTTAATGTTCATTCAAATACTAATAATTTAGTATTATTTCAGTGGCACTTAACTAAGTGCTATAAATGTCCTTCCTACATTTTATAATTCTGAGCCAGGTTCTAGGCTTCCCAGGGTGATGTTTATTGATCATTCTGTACTGACTCATCTCCAAGTATTTTACCAAGGGAATAAATAACTGCTAGCCTGAGTGACTTAGTTCCTATTTAATAGTAATGCTAAATAGACACGTCAATATTCATTACACCTGATTGAAATCTATGTTCTTGGCTGGCTACTGGTGTGTATGAAAATATGGCTAGCAGGAGGAGAGCTGAATTTCTTTATATTTGTAGGGGAAAACATTGAAAAATCAGCATCGGAGTTAAGTCAGCTTCTTTTGCTTCTTAGAAGCATTAACAGAGTGAGATTCTGGTAGAGATGACAGCTTCCTTTTAAGACAATGAACTTCCAGCTGTTGTTTTGCTAATCTACTCCAGCATCTTGCAAGTAGAGTTCTTGGACTCAGCATGATGACACAGAGGTGTCCAATATTTTCACGAGTCTTACTTGCATATTTATTATGATAAAATTTAAATGCAGAGAATCACTAGTGACAAAAAGAGCCAGTTGCTTTTCAATCCATATTCTCATAAGTGAACAATTCATTGCAGTCAGCAAGTATATTTTTATGTATTTATTTCCTTCAGTGTTCTAGTATCTTCATAATTTAGAATTGAGTTTAATGAACTTATGCAACAGCTTGTTAAACTGAAAAAAAAAGTGGAAAGTCTTAATTAAATATTTTTGTTGTTGTTTATTTTAAATAAAGTTTTAATGTTTTATGTAATCATATACATTTTTAGACTGGATGAATTCCTAGTCTTGTTTAGGGAAAAAAAAAACAAACCAGATCCTCAGCCCCATGGGTTTTCTGTTTCAAAACCTAACTGAATACTGTAATGAAGCAATATAAGAAGTGCTGGCACCACCTCTATGAATCATGAAGATTTTTTTTTACATGAATTCCTGAGTCATTGGCCATTACAATCACAGCCAAATTGATAGGTTTATTTTCTCCAGTGCATTAACAGAACAAGGACATGACAACGAGAAGATAATACTGCCATTGTGGAATAGTGGTCTGTCAGCTGAATAGTTAGTGATGAAACATTACCAGCATGAACCATCCCTTTTTAGAGAATTTTAGATTTTAAAGAATCATGACAATATCTTCAATCTCTGTCATTATAGCTTGTAAGATGAAAATTGCCTTCTGCTCATTTTTTAAATATTCAAGCAAAGCCTAAAAGTTAGCTGACCATCTCTGAACTGATAGTGAAAAAATGTATCCATATGCTCCTCCTTTTCTACTTCAATAAATGCTGACTTTGTTATTTAGCTATGACCAGTCCATCTGTCAGTACCTTCAAAACTGACATAGTGGGTTTTTAAACATGCTGCCAAAGACCTGATATAAATTTAAAAGAATTCAACTGAAAATTCCTTTTGTTGCCCAAAGAAGACCTGAGACATGAGTAGGTTTTTCTTATCCAGGGCAAGGTATTATGGCATAAACAAGATAAATGTGAGTATGTAAAATGATAAAACAATGTTTAAAAGGGAATATTAACAAATTATTTTCATTATATTGACATACTTTCTCCTTGTGAAGTAGAATTGATTGATATATTGCAATCTGTATTTCATACCATAAAAATATCCCTGTAGAAAATAAATAAATAAAGCCCCACAACAGAAAGTTACATCAATAAAAATAAAGGCTTAAAATCTTTCATTACGTACAGGGAAATATAATAACTAATTATATGTCTGAGTGGTAGGCCAGAATGGAAAGCTACTTTTTATAAAATCTTGGGGTTTTTTTCTAGAAAGCTGGAGTGACAACAGAAACGTTTTATGTAGGAATTAATTACATACATTTCTGTTCATGTTTGGTAAATAAAACTAAAATAGTGGAAAACAAATTGAGCTGTATTGGTAAAAATTAATTTGTAAGCTAAGGAGATGGACTAAAAGAGTTGTTGAGATTCTCCAATTCCATTTACAGATACGGTATTGGACACCATCTGTAGACTGCACAGCAACTGGAGCAGTCATGGCCCAGGATGATCCCTATAGCTTTGGGATTTCAGCCCATAAACATGCTTGAAAAGGCTGTTGAACTCTGCTTTTGGCATCTCCATTAGAGTGGTTTGAGTAAAAGAGGTATGATTAGATGTGAGCTACTATTTCCTCTATGGTAAATGAAAATCAGTGCAATATTTGTAATAATTTTTTGTTCTTCATTTGTTGACAGTCTGTGTCAGGAAAAGCCAGAGTCACTGTTCTGAGATGAATAGTCTCACAACAAACAGGGCTGTTGGCCTTTTATACCTTTTCTTACGCTTTTTCTTTCTTTTTATTCTTTAGTGAGCATTAGAAGAATTGGCATGGTGTTTTCAGTATGTTGATTCTACACAACTCTGTATCTTTAATGCACTTAACTCAGTTAATGTGCCAAATATTCAGTTCATTTTCTGAGCTTTCAACCATAACGATAGCCATCAGTTTAAGACTAAGCTAGACCAAAGTGATTACAGCTGCGTGGTAGAATGGAGAATTCAATAAGGGAAACTGTTCTTGCTCTTCTTCTTCTCATGTCTTGGTTCAATCTAGGATCACAAGACATCTCTGTTCACAGCACAACAGTCAGGCTGCACCAGAGCCTAGGAATATATCATACCTAATAAAAGGATTTTCATTCTCTATTTAATATAGATTTTGTTACTGTGATCCATATTTGCATCACTTTGGTCACCTTAAAAAAAAAAATCTGCATATTCAATCTGGTGTGCAGCACAAGGCTTTCTGAGTAAGTGTCTTGGTATGAAAGCTGTATCCTGAGACCTGTATGGACTTACTGTGACTTTCTGGGTGGATATTAATACAATAAAATTCCATCATCCTTCAAGGAGTTAAATCAGGCAGGTCGTCTATAACTACCTGAAAGATACTTGTGTTGAAAGGCTTTTACTTTAGGGGCCTAGTTTTAGTATTTGACACTCTTGATCCAGTACAGAGATGACTGGACATCTTTTATGGCACATATATTTGCTGGACCCAAGGAAAAAGAAGAGATTTGTGGAGATAGGGATCTGTATAAGCTGCTTCTGAACATTTGAGGGTTCTGGCTTGTTGCTGTGCCATCTGCTGAGCAGTATTTATTCGTCTCTAACAGAGTTGCATTTGACTTTGAGTCTTTATATTTGAATTATTTTTAAAAGAAAACAGAATTATATAACAGACATTGGAGAATACTGAGTTGGGAGAATACCTCTTACTGGTACAGTGAGATATATTTAGTCATATGGGATAAAGTTAGCAGAGATGCCTGGGACAAAGGTCTATTAGGCTGTCAGACAGTCTCCCAAGAGAAATGGTGGAATCCCTCCTACTGGCAATATTTAGAATTTGATTAGAGAAAGCCCTAAAAAATGTGCTGAAAGGAGCAGTCATATTTGACAGGAGCTCCTAATAGATGATCTGTTCTTTTCCATCCCTAATTTCCCTAATTGCATGCTCTAACTTGAGGTAATAACAATTTAAAGACTATCTCTAAGTATTAGCCACAGCTTACTGTTTAGAGCATGATTATATTCACAAATGAGAAATGCCATCACATCCTGTATGTTTGCTTTTAATTATATCTGTCCTTTCTGCAATTCCTGTACAAGATTGTGCTAGTTAAGTTCACTCTTCTTACATATCTTCTAAAACCAAGAAGAAAATTTTGCATTACCTCCGGTCCTTGCATTTTATGCATCATGCTACATTACGCTTCCTAGTCTGACAATATCTATTAGAAAATTAAATACTGTTGTTGAGGAGATGCTGTGAATAGGCACTTTCTTTTTTGTTCCTGTACAGTATGCAGTACCAAGAGTAATTTCCAGGAATATTTTCATTCAAACATTATTAGGAGCAGTGCAAACATTGCATTTACTGCAAGCAGCACTTGTATAATGTGTTTAATCATTGTCATAAGCAGGCAAAGAGAAAAAATAGTTCATCTCTTCTGCAACTGATTTCAACTTAATATTTAGTTTCTCTAGTACTAGATTAATTTGCGTAACTGTTAAATTGATGAGACAAACTGTTCAGGTTGCAACTTCAAAAATTAAGTCAAGTGTCATGGAACTGCTGAAATAGCTGTATGGCTTAAAACAATGCCAAATAAGAATTACCGTTGTTATGTCATCTAAATACTGCTTTATTGTCTTCTATAAAGTAAGAAAAATACACTAAAGGGTTAGAATGTTTATGTAAAGAATCAAAAATTATGCAATTTTGTAAATTACATAAGAGGTAATTTAAAATTCACTGACAAAATTGGTTTTCAGAAATAATATTATTTCAGATATAACATTGGATTCTATATTCTAGAAAATATGGGATGAACTATCTTTGTAGTAATCTAGGGCATCTGGAATTTCATTCAGCAAAAGAAGTAATGTCCTAAAAAGGTGAGGAATGTCTTCCAAAGATTAGGATATAAAGATTCCAAGATTAAGAATGCCTGAACCCTTATCTAGACTTGTTTCAGGATTAATAAATAAATGCATCTTTATTCTCCCTGTGTTTTGAGCACTTTAAATGATTTTGTTGCTAATTCCAGTGTTCTGTTACTGTCATGTATTGATAATTCACAGAATCCTTAATGGTTAAGTATATTTAAGTAGGGGATGAAAATGGATCAAAACCAAAGGGATTGCACATAGAGTTAACCTTTTACTTTTCTTGACATAGAAAATACAAGGCTATATTTGTGGAGGTTTTTTCTTTCTCAATGCTGCAGTAAAATTGGACAGATCTCCTAGCTGTTAGTCATGATGACTTGTGCAAGTCTTTTCCTGATGGGATTCCATAAAATTCAGACATGGACGGTTTATAGAATTTGAGGATGTATTTGCCAGAGCACATTATCTTGCATTTGGCCGCGTTGTTTTCAATCTGCCTACTTCCAGCATTAGTAATAAATCAGAATGTAATTTGATTTAAAATTAAATGCAATTCAAGGTACTGAAGGTCCTGTAAAGCACCTATCAAAGCATTTCTGCTCTTTGCTAGTACGTCAGAATTTACTTGCACATTTAAAAGCTCTGAGATGGACAATCCCATGGTCTAGTTTAAAAGGGCTGGCAAAACAAAAAGGAGAATTCCTCAGAATTCCTGAACACTCAAGACCTGGAAATTGCATTTCTTGGATTATCATGAAGTTATTAAGGTGGAAATTGATTACTTTTAAGGACTGTGTCTAGTAAATCAAACCATTGTGAAATGCTTTAAATCATCAATAAGTTGCTAATTCTGACAGAAGAGTTGTCAGTCTTCAGTAGATACTTGTAATGATATCTGCACCTATGATACAAGAAACGTGACTGCTCCTTGGACAGATTTTATGTCAGGTCCATCTATTAATTATACAGCTAGGGGAGCATCAGGATGCACAAGAAGCTCACCATCTGTTTTTCTTGAAATTCTGGAAATAGAAATATTAGATATGATAAAGAGATTAAAACCAATAGTGGGTGTATTACAGCCCATCCTCCCTTGGCAGACAAAGGCGGCTTTCCACGCTATTCATTTTAGTTCACAGGATAAATAAATCTTCCCTTTAAAGACCATTTATGTGATATATTGTCACTAGTACAACTTGCTGCTATAATTTATTATCACTGAAGTACTATGTAAAGCAGAACAAGTCATCAGTAATGTCCTGGTTTCAGCTGGTTTCTTCCTAGTGCTGTGTTTTGGATTCGGGATAAGAATAATGTTGATAACACTCACATATTTGTTGTTGCTCAGCAGTGTTTACATCAAAGACTTCAATTTCTCATGCTGCCCTGCCGGTGTGGAGGCTGGGGGTGCACAGGGAGCTGGGGGGGAACACAGACAGGACAGCTGACCCCAACTAACCAGAGGGCTATTCCACTCCATATGGCATCATCGTTAGCATAGGGGGAAAGCTGTCTGGAGGCCACTGCTTAGCACAGGCTGGGCATTGATCAGTTGGTGGTGAGCAATATTTTTTCATTTGCATCACTTGTGTTTCTTGGATGTTATTTCTCTCTCTGTTATTTTCCTTTTCATTACATTGTTTTATTTTGGTGTTGGTTGGTTGTTTTTTTTTTAATTTTAGTAGTAGTAGTATATTTCAATTATTAAACCCTTCTTATCTCAACCCACAAGTTTTCTTACTTTTACCCTTCCAATTCTCTCCACCTCTGGGGTAGGGGGAGAAGGGGGAGCAAGCAGCAGGGGTTAAACCATGGCAAGTAAAACCAACAATTAATAAATCCTTTCTGCAGGAATTTGAGAATCATAGATAAGTACAAAATTACAACTTATTGCAGATACACAAAGAAGATATGTATCTTCAGGAAAAGAGGAAATGGCCACAACTTGCATCAGAGGGAATTCAGATTAGATATTATGAAGAATTTCTTTACTGAAAGAGTAGTTAAGCAGTGAAACAGGATGCCCAGGGAAGTAGTGGAGTCACCATCCCTGGAGGTGTTCAAAAAACATGTAGATGAGGCACTTCAGGACATGGTCTAGTGGTCATGGAATTGTTGGGCAGAAGATTGGACTTGATGATCTTGGAGGTCTTT
>VWZY01002291.1:318148-363388 GCA_013399075.1 Chloroceryle aenea
AACACAGACAGGACAGCTGACCCCAACTAACCAGAGGGCTATTCCACTCCATATGGCATCATCGTTAGCATAGGGGGAAAGCTGTCTGGAGGCCACTGCTTAGCACAGGCTGGGCATTGATCAGTTGGTGGTGAGCAATATTTTTTCATTTGCATCACTTGTGTTTCTTGGATGTTATTTCTCTCTCTGTTATTTTCCTTTTCATTACATTGTTTTATTTTGGTGTTGGTTGGTTGTTTTTTNAGATACCTTGGATTATTTTGCATCTCCAGTTGCTGCTTATTACTAAACTAAGTAATTTTCTGCGTATCAGAAGAGATTTCTGCAAGACATTCCTGTGCAATAGGAACTGAGCAAAGGATTAACACTGAGGTTAGGATGCTATTCCATAAGGAAAAGCAATAGTAAGGAAGAAGGGAAAAAAAAAAAAAAAGTAAAATGAGAGAGGAAATGGCTTTGCTGTTGATGGTAGCGTCTTTAGTGGACAGGGAACGTGAAACAGATTAAACGGATGTAAGCGACAGTTGGTGATACAGAGCTTTGATGTGAATTCATGATCATAGGAAAGCTAACAGAAGTATTTGAGGAAATAACAATGTTAGGTGAATGTTGTAGTATAATAACTGCAGCAAAAAATCATGCTGTAGGCTACAATCTTGCCAATGTTAGAGTAAGAAAATTCTCATTTCCATTAGATTTTCTTTTATATTTTCATTTCATTCTGTTTTCCAGTACACCAAAAAGTATTTTAAGTGTTATTCATTCATTTTGCATTTAGTTGAAAAATTACTGAAGAAATTAAAAAAACAAACAAACAAATGCAAAACAACCTACATTTAGGAGAGTACACTGCAATTTCTTGAAGCATCTGATATTCTGTTTTACTGTGACTGCTTTGGTACTGCACAGCTATTTGCTTCTGTGGCCCCTGCCCTATCTTTATTTTGTATACAACCAAGTTTAGGACTTCCATGTAGTACAATGGGATTCATTCTTGCTAGCCTAATTGTTTAACATGAGGTTTATTTAAACCATTGAAATCCAGGGACATTAGTAGCTCCTTTATGTGTATGACCATGTCATCTTTGATTTTGCAAAATCTCCATTACTGTGATTATACAGAAATTTCAACTATATTTCCATGACTATTTGAAAAATTATCACCTCTGTATGTTTTACCATTCAGTTACAAAGGTTTATCCATTGCTGGTATGTGAAGAATAAGACTGATTTCATTAACAAGTCAAATGTGTTGAGATTATTTCATTGCATCTGGCAAGCATGTCTAGTCTGGTTGTCTCAGCACTGTAGCCTCTAGTTGTATATTGCATTTATAAAGTCCATAACATAGAGCTATGATTTTTCATTTTTTTTAGCATTCCCATTTTAATTTCAGTGTTACTTTTATGACTATCACTACTATTTATCATTTTGATGGATATAGTGCCACTCTGTTTGTCTTTGATTTCAAACTGCTTGATAGATCTCATTGGTGAAGGGGATGATATATATCATCTTCAACAATCTGATCGTATCTTTCTCTATTTTTCTGGCCCTGTGTCAGCTATTCCTGGAGGTATAGCTGAAGAATCCAAGTCCAGCTATGATAGCAGGCACATGTACTTATGGAATAGTCAGAATTTCATTTTCTAAGCATGAATAACAATCCTGGGAACCCTTGCTCCGCAACAGATTAACTTCCCAAGTACTTCAGGAAGATGTTTTCAACACTGAGTAATTGAACCTTAAGTAACTACAGTTTTACCCCTCTTTGTAGTTGGTAGAGAGAAATTTATCTAAAAATACACAGAATTAATATATTGTAGAGGAACACATCTCATCTACTCAGAGCTGCCTCCACCTTAGAATGTCTTGGGACTGAGCATCAAATTCATGAGAGTGACTGTGACAGAAGGCAAGTCCTCTCCTCCTTACAGCACTCTAGAAAGTCTCAACCAGCCCAGTATGCACAAATCATTGTGAAAACTCAATGCTGCTTCTATCTGCCACTTTTTTAATAGGAAAAAATACAGGAGGAGGTAGCAGTAGTACAGGTCCAAGTATAATATCTGTCATCTGTTTTAAGTTTGATTAAAATTGACATTTCTCTGTGATATGATTTCATCACCTTAAATGCCCTTTGCAGGAAAATTTTAAGATCCATTAAGCTAAACAGGCAGCATGACTGGCCAAGGGTGTGAGTCATAGATCTGGAAGGAAAAGGCTTCCCAGATGTATTTCTCTATTTTCTCTCCAGTGTTTCATATACAGTAAAAGGAATGGGATTTCAGATTTCCCACAGTTGTTATCATTTCCTCACTTGTAGGTGTGTAGTCAGTTTCATGCCAGACTGCCTAACCCAAGATCTCTGAACAGGGTGCTATCTGTTTGGGATGCTCTTTTGATGTGTTCACCCATCCCCATGCATCATTCACAGCATTCCAATTGCATTCTGGGTCTCAGGTTGCTTCAAAATTAAGCATAAGCAGCACTGATTTTTACAAGCTCAGCTTTCTTTTGAGCAATAAATTCCTTCAAACAATGAACTAACTTACATACTTATAGGTTAGTTATCCAAATCTAACACATCCATTCCAGGCTCCCTTTATAGTCGTTGGAAAGCTCTTATTTAGAGAGCAATTCAACTTGTCCTCAAACAGGTGTCAAAAGTATGTGAGATGAATTACCCTATCAAATGTTTTCTTTCTACCCTGTGATTCTTATGTTAATCTACTGCTAGGTTAATGATGAATGACTGGCTTTTAGCCTTCTAAGATAAGGTGATACGATGTGTGAGAAAATATGGATGTGGCCAAGTTACAACTGAAAAGAGAGTGACTCAGTGTTGGTACACTTTTTAGAAGCAAGGAGAAGAAAACAGTGGAAACTATTCAAAGGCTCCTTTACTGGGAAACAACTGGGTTTACTTAGAATTACAATTAGATGTGGATTTTTATTCCTCACTTTCTCTGACATACAGTACTAATAGTTGTGTACTGCTGAGTGCAGCTAATGGGAAGGACTACCCTGGTTCTCTGGTTACAGACATTTTTCTTCTTAGCCTGTTTGTCAAGTAAAGTACAGAGTTGCACAACACACTTTACTTTGGCCTATTGTTGTTTGTGTTTTGTTTTTTAATTAAAAAAGAAGTCTAGATATTCTGCAGTTTGCTACTTTAGAAAGAGTTGGGCTATCTTGTATAAAAAACTAATTAGTTTTGACTTCCATGTAATATATTTTATCATATATTACCAGGAAATATATAAAATATTATGAGTAGGGCAGTTTTCATTAGAAGTACTAGAATGATTTTCCTTCTTGTTTTTCCAGAGCTGAAACCTACCATTTTTCAGAGCATGCTGTGAAAATCCTATTTTCTAAGGCTTCTCAGAGAAGAGGAGATTTAAATTTGGTGCATTTGAACATGGACTGTTACAGTTTGAAATGGGGTTTTAACATTATGTAAGAAATTCACATTTAAAGAGATTGGATTGCATTAGATTATGATACCCTTGTTACTGATGGTACTTATTTTATTTGTATTTCTAATATTTGTTTCAGCACCTGAAACTTGGAGAGGATTTGAGTAAATCTAAATAAAATAAATCTTTCGTATTCGTATCTTGGGTATTCAATCAAACTGATATTTAACTTTCTCTCAGGTAGTAGCCTCTTTTCCAATTATGACTCTTTTTTTCTTCTACATCTCTTTTCCCTTGACTATAATTTTCTTTAGCAATGGTAGAGTAGCATGTATTCGCTCCTAAAGTGAGTGTTTTCAATGCTAATTCCATGTACTACTCTTAGTTTCTTCTAAGAGTTTTTCCTGTCTTCACTTTGTGAGGAAAGACTGGTAAATACTCAAGTATGCTGATTTTCAAATTAGTCTTTTCTTGACTTGATCTATATTTAAATATTTTATTTATTTTTGTTATTATTTTTAAACTTAGAACTATACCAAAACTTCTCTAAATCATCCAGAATTACTTATAAATAATTTTAGCCCCACTTCAGCTCCAAATGTGCATACACTGAGAGCATAGGTAATCAATCCTTTTTCCTTTTCAATAGGGTGATGAGGGTACAGCACTACTAGATTCTCGAACAGGGTGCCTCTCTGCCTATCAGCATACATATACAGAATGTTTAACAGTTTAATAGTTTGTTTGTTTGTTTTAATGCAAAGGCTAATAGACCTAGATAGTGCATGAAGAAGTCTGACTATTGCTGAGTAAAAGATTGCACTGCACTTAGAGAGATCTTGACTGGGTTCTCCTCTCTGGATTTATACAGGACTTCTCCTGGGAGCATTGTCCTCATCACACACAGGGTGCAGAATACATGAATTTTTATGCCTCAAACTCTTAGCTTCTAGATCTTAGCAGGGGTTCTTTGGGAGCTGCATGTTTCATCTCTCAAAATGTGCATGCAAGAAATACTCTGAAACGTTAAAGGTGTAGGTTCTGGGAAGCTGAAAGTTAAAGAGAAAAAAAGTTCTCAATGAGTTTAAAGCACTTTATGGATGTGAAAGGGTCTATTTTGGGTCTCAATTCTAGATGTCTAAAGGCTTCTAGAACAAGGGTGTCTGGGTAGAATACACAGTATTAAACTTTGACAAAATGCTAGTATACACCTTACATAAATACTTCAAGTATAGGATTTGAGGATAATTCTCATTCAGATTAATACAAATAAGAGAACATTATCCAGCAAATATTTTTTCATTATTAAGGATACATTGTACTTTTTTTCCTCTGTCTCTGTTTTCCAACCATTCCTCTTGAACCATTTGCACTGTATTAATGTCCTCTGAGCCTGTGGGGAGTTTGTTAAAATCTGTAAACGTGAACCCACAGAAGTGTCAAATAATGGCAAGTCCTCTCTGCTGTGTTCGTGCTGAATTTTGATCCACCTCAGGTATCAAGAAACTGAGAGCTAATTTGTAATTGTTGCCTTTCCTGTTCTCCCGTATGATGGGTAAGCATGCTGAAATATATTCCCTCTGGTTATTTGACTATTTGGGAACTTGCATCACCTTCGTCTTTACAGTAGCAAGATACAACTTAGTAGCATACTAATTGGTGTAACTGACATTTATCTCCTGTGGTTCATTTTCACTCTTATCCTCTCTCCAGAAGCAAGACTGTGTATTTAGCTATATACTGTTAAATATATCACTTTAGTCTGCGAGGATATGTGTTTAACTATACTTGTTGCTATGAGTTTATACTAATGAAGGAAAAGTCAAATTGGTGTACTTCCACCTGAAATGGAAAATGTCAAGGTTTGTGTGGACTTCAGGTTCTGGGAGAGGCCATTCCCCAGTCTCAAAACAGGACTCTCCCACCTGCCTGGAAAAGCTTTTACATATTGCAAGCTGACATGGGTACCTGAGAAGTGGAGTCACCATCTGAAGTTCTGTCCTTCCTTCAGGCCATGCAGCATCCAGGGGTGAATTCTTCAACCTGGAATCCACACTTACCATCACAGATGGGTAGGAGACCATAAGGACAAGCAAATTTAATATGGTTGACTGAAAGAGACATGACTGAGTGCTTCCTCATTTGAATGTTTTCTTTAAATTGGGAAAGACAGAAATGTCTGGGTTAGAAGGGACCTCTAGAAGTCATCTATTCCAAAGTACCAGTAGTTCAATACGATTATGGAGTTCAGTTAGCAGAAATAATGAAGTACCAAACTAACACTGTACTTTGTGTGGTTATGATAGTGTAGCAGAGTAATCGTTTATTGGATTGTTGTTATTTTGGAGCTGCATCATGCTGTCCCTTCTACCTCAACTTAACTAAACTGTGCATAACTTGTGGGGAAAAAAAATGCCTTCTGCTGTAACATCGAGTCAAAGAATTGAAGTCCCCCATTTCCTTTAGCACTTTCCATAATATGAAAATTTTCTTGAAACTATAAAATGTTTGGTTTCTGTTCAACTATAAATTTTCCCAAAATTCATAGAGAAAAAAACACATCTGTTTTTGTACAGCATTTCTTGCCTATTCTTTTGTCCTGTCATATGACAAGAGTATATCAAAAGACAGCCTCTGGATTATCTCTTTATTTACTTTTTGTCTGGTTCCTGAGCACTCTTTGGTTCAGAGGCAACTGCAATGGATCATAATTGCCCATGGCTTTGTCAGTAGATGTTTCAGGAATCTCAACCACCTCCTGAAGTTACTTGTATCTGGTTAGCTTAGGCAGACTGAGCATTTGTCTGAGCTCTTCGGTTAGGACCCTTAGGTTAGATGGGAGAAACCTGTATCAAAGTGTTCATTAACTTATCACCAAAAAAAAGCATACTTTTAAAAGAGTGGGATGCTTAATGAAGGAAAAGGTTCTTACTGTAAGTTATTTACAAAATTCATAACTCATTCCTTCCTTCACAAACATACACAAATATTTTACAAAGGCTGGCTTTTTTGTTTTGTTTTGTTTTTAAATAGACTGAACATTATGATTATCACAATAACATTCTTCATCATGTTGTACAGTCGATATGTTTCCCACCATTTGCTTATTTAACCCATAGGTATTTATGGAACCACTTATGTAACAAATTGCTAGGAAATTATTGTTTTCAGTATCATTCATCAGTATTCTATATAGATCCCACTGAAGCACTGTGGTTTGGGCAATACACCAGTTATACCGTCTGAATAAGCTGAATTATTAATTTACCCTTGCTGTGTACAGGTGGCTCTTCACAATTCACAATTCTGATCAGTAGGCTGCATGTTTTACATCATAGTGGGCAAACATAGTAGGTATATTTTGATGCAAGTTACTTTACAACTTGATAATACACTTTGATTTATCACTCTTCTAAGCTGTAGTGTTCTGTTTTTCCTTTAGGGATATGACGATGGATATGGGGGTGAATATGATGATCCAAGCTATGAGGCATATGATAACAGTTACGCCACCCAAACACAAAGGTAACCATTTGTACTTTTTCATTAAGTTTTCAAAGAACACTTTGTTCTCTTAGCTTTTCATGTAAATTACCCATTTTATTTTCCATATTAAATTTTACAAAATCTCACAGTACTTAAAAAAGCTGTCAAAAAAGTAATACTGGCAGTCAGAGTTGATAAAGAGAATTATTCAGGTGAAGCAAAAATGCAAGCAGCTATACTTTTAAAATTTGTGCAAATTAAGTGCATTCTTTTTAAAAAGCAAATTTTTGCATTAATTTTCCTATCTAATGACAACCTGAACTTGTTTGTACAATTTTTGTTTCCTTTACAAATGCAAAGTTGTCAAGGGCATCTCATATTTATGGCTTATTGTTTGAAGCAAAATCAGAAGAAAATAAAATATTAATAATTATGGTGATAAATACCTGACACTGTCTGGCATCCACCATCACAGTTAACTATGGAAGGGAATTACATGCCTGAATTAAGGCTGAAGGTATCTGTTTTCAGCCATTTACTTCCTCAGAAAATAGTAGAATTGATAAAAACAATCAAGTCTGGTAATTTATTTCTGTCTTTGTGCAATAACGGGGAAAATTGCATTCACATTTTATATGTTTTGTGTCACTAACATGGGGCAACAAAAACAATTGCTTTCTATGTAGTCATACACTACATGCATTCATATATTAATTCATCAGTTGGTTGGTGTTTATTAAATATGGAATGACATTTTTTCATAATTAAGCTGAAGGATAAAAGGGTATTTCGGACAATTATTCAGAAAATGCTTTTATGGGTTGGTCAGAGTACATTCAAGATTGTGAAAAGGCANGCAAATGAAATTTTAACAAAAAAAAAAAAAGGACAGAGTATTTAACTTAGTGTGATTCTCACTGGGCAAGAAACAATGTATACATAGACAGTTTACACTCCAAAGATCAGAGAGCCTTAAACTTTTTTTTTTTGTTTAACCATCTTTTTTTGTTGAATGCTTTGCTCATGAAAATACTTGTCAGAATTATGTTAAGCTCCCGAACTGCTGTAGTGAGTGGCACTTGAGCTAATAAAGAAATGCTTTGTGTTTTTATAACCAGTGAAGTATATTTAAAAGGATTTGTCACACCTAAATCTTCACCCCTTCAAGTGTACTTTAACAAGTCTTTAAAGTAATTATGCATTACTAGCTGAGCTGCACACATCATGTCGTTGTGTGGGTAGATATTCTTGTTGTCAGATGTACTCCAACTTTTTTGGAAAGAATTCATTCCATTTTATGCTGCAATACTGAATTGTCACAGGAGATACTGCCTCCAGTATAAAATAATAATTAGTTGGAAATCTCTCTGCTATGACACTGCTTTATATCATCTGAATTAACCTGTAATTTCTTTGCAAGTTCATGTCTCAGGCAAGTAAATGACAAATATATCAAGTTTACGAGGAGTGTATTATAATCCAGCTAGAACTGCCAGTGATAATTTGACTCAAGAAAGAAAACTTAGAGTCACATAATTTTGTCAATTAAACAGCTATTACATTTAGTCACCAGATATGTTTTATACTAATGTTAGCTACCTCCAGGATATATAATGTATTTAAAACCTGCAACTGAAACATTTCCTTTTGTAATACATGGCAGGACACACAGTCATCTATGTTGAGTGGCACTGAATGCCACATGTAGTCTATTTGCTTCAAATAGAGCACTTTTAGAATAACACACTTCTCATTTCAAAGATTTAAAGAACAAATGGACCATTAGATATGCAATTTGGATTTCTCTACCTTGTTGGCCATTTAGCTTCACAGAAATGCCTCCCTACCAAACCAAACCAATACAATACAGTGAAATATTCTGACCAAAATATTTGCTTAGATATATACATCAAAAAGTTTTTCTCAATCTCAGATCTTGGTTATTAGTACACTCCCATCATATGAGCATGACATGTCATATGCATACCTAACAAAGAAGATAAGAAATGCTGTTTCAAAGTACTTATTCATCTCATCCAGTGTGGGATTTACAGGAAAAAGCAGCAAACAAAAAAACAACAAACAAACAAAACCCAAACAAACTTGTAGACAATGTTTCTGCTCAGCAAGAGATATATCATTGCTGCCCTCTGCAGGGATTGAGTGGTATGAGACAAGAAAAAATTGTATGTAGTGGCTTAATCCAGAGCACCAAGATTACTGTTCATGTTAAAGGCAGAGTTTCCACTCACTTTTTATGGCATATTAAGAATCAATATGGAAATTTAGAGAAAAGTTACAAACTCTTGTCTCTCTGTCTAGCCATGCAATTTGACCAAGCCTTACTCTTCATTACTTCAAATAGAAGAATGTGTTGGGGCAGGGGACATGTACAGACAGGATGGGAGGAATGGTCTGATGTAAAATGAATTCATTGTGCTCTGGAGCAAAGCACATAGTAAATCATGCCTTTTTTCCCTACTCACACAATGCGCAGTGTGAAGATAGTTTTGGGACAGCCTACAGCCACCACCCCTGTTACCTATACCTTTGTCTTCCAGACCTTATATCCATTTCCCATTTGCTCACCAGAGGCTTTCTACCTTGCTCACCAGAGGCTTTCTACCCTTACATATTGCTTCTCAGGGCCCTTAGTCCTTCATCCCCCAAGAGGTTTGAATTAGACTTTTTAAAATAAATTAGTTTGTACCAACAACAGAAAAAATGAGCATGCTATCAACACACACTCCTGTGCTACAGCATAGGATTGTAATTTAGTGGAAAGGTAAATACAATATGAAGGCCCAAGACTATCCAGATGCAAGCAGAGATAAATGCTGTACTTTTGTGCACAATTACCTGAAGATCTGTGCTAAAGGTCAGGGACAGTGTTGCAGGCACAGCAATGCATTTTGTATAGATCCTTCTCTAATGAGCTTTACCACTGCCACCCTTACAGAGGGCTCTGTCCTTCATGACATAGTCTGATTTTTAGGTTGAAAATAAGGGGATGGGGTCACTTGTGGAAGAAGCCATGACAGAGTCTTGGGATAAGACTGGAATGAAACCCACAATAAGTATGCCTGGCTGAACAAGCTGTGAAGAATCTCAAGAGCATTTTGTAATTGTACACAATAAGCCACTTGAAGAAAGAGAGCTGCAGGACCCTCACTATGGTAAGTGCCACCTGTACCTTGGTATGTTTGGGGAGACTTATTTTAGGAAGAAGAGAATTATGGGCTATGATAAATACAGTCTATATTACATGAGGTACGCCCTGTGTTAACCAACAGAAGCTGTATTTCTAAAGCCTTTTTATCTCCTCATCTTCCTGTCCCATAATGACAACTCAGAACACAGGATGGAACCTCAGTACAAAGACTTAAAAGCAACTGGCTGCCCTTCCTAATCTCCCTGTTCAGACACACAAAGAGATTTTCAGTAGTTTTAAAGTTTATACACTACTCCCTAGGCACTTGGAAGTCAGTCAGAGAACACTGAAACCCTTTCTGCCAGCTAGATTTACTTCCCAAACCTATAGTCTGACAACTTTTTTTAAAGATACAAATCCTAGACATTCTATTCAGAAGTGAAAATCCCTTTCTGGATCTGATTGTCAGCACTGCTTCTCATCACTGCCCCTTCATATGTGTCAAGGGTGAGAAACAGAAGGGATGTAAGGGAAAGAATTAGCCTGATGTTTTCAAACAGCAGCATCTCATCTCAGCAACCAGTTAATATCCATCTAATTTTTCCACTCCCCTTACAGTTGTTACTTAAAATCTCGTAAGAAGTATATTCTGGTAGTCCAACAGAATTCTGGCATTAAATGAAACTCCTATCACTGCACAGGTGTTTAGCTAGACAAGAACCCTCACCCATGAGCTATCCCATCAGATGCTGCTTTCCGTTGCTAAGGCAGATGTCATTCCTGTGCAGGCCTGTAAAGGTTATGCTGCTTGTCCACTTTTTGATGATTCTTAACAGTTCAAACACATTGATATTCTCAATGGATTATAACCTTCAAACCATGTTGGAACGTGATAGCAGCCATTCTTCCTTTCCATTCACACTCAGATAATGATTTAAAGAAATAAATATTATTTTTACAGGGCAACAAGTAAATTCATAAAAGTCAAAATGGTAGAAGTATCAATTTCCAACTCACCCATGACACAAAAGATGTAGGAGGATAATATTAGTTTTCAAAATATAATGCAATTTTTAATTTTCTTAGCAGGAACTTTTAAGTCCTTTGAACCACCACTGCTGTCCACAATTCATGGGCTGAGAATACTAGATCACCAGGAGAAAAGGATGAGAGGTTTTTGTGAGAAGATCTAGAAGATCTGCCTTTTTTGTTTACTCAGAGGTTGGTAGGGGATCAGACTGCACAACTTGCAAAGTGTGGCCAAACTGCTCAGCCAAGACCAACAGAATAAATTGCAGAAGGGGATCCATTCCTGATGAAGCAGCTGAGAACCATGACAGTCAGCAGAGCCATCTTCAGCTCTCCTGCTACATCTATAGCCATCACTGACCTTTGTGTCTCTGCCAGCACCAGCAGTTTCATTACAAAGGTAAAAAAATCTCACAGCCAAAGTAGATACTAAGGAAATGTGGCACTGACTGGCCAGTCACGGAACAAACCAGGAAGGGTATGTTCTATTTGATCCACTTGTGCATAACCTATCCAACCATGTGTACTGTAAACAATGGTACCTGACAGGGAAAAGCAAAAGAAGTCTGTAATTATCCACAGAACCTTAAACTTTAATTTCCCTGTTCCACAGTGCCTGGTATGATCACTGTCAATCACTTCTATGTTTTGTGCACAGGTAGCTGGTATATTGGCAATGGTTTCCAGAGCTGTTTGGTTGGCTTGTTCTTCTGTCTTTTGTTCCGTCTGGCTTTTGTTAAAAACATAGTTAGCTACAAAATGAGTTGCTGAGTGGGTGCTTACTAAAGAAAGAAGTGCCTGTGACTCCCATCCTAGTCTGGAAATAGACTTGCAAATGTCAGTATGTTACAGGTTTTCTGATAAGAATAAATAATTCAGTGATAAAAGATAGATTAAAATAGCGCAAAACATTACTGTTATAGATGCCATCCCACGGTGAAACAGACCTTCTCATGACATATCTTCATCTATGCTGTAACTGCAAGATGATATAAGTAAAGGACATTTCTCTTGCCTGCCTGGACCCAGCCTCACTAATGACAGCAACCCAATTTTGGGGCCTTGAAGCAATTTTTGACCAAATAATCACTGTTAATCCTGCAATTATCTTATGTAATGCTATAGGCAACAGTCTTCTGGACACATGTCATGGTATGCAGACCATTTTGGGACGACTTCTTTTTAGTCTGTCAAACACACACTGCAAACCCACCCTTCTTCTGCTAAGCAAACAACCGAACTTCTGATGCAGAAATGCATGTTATAGGCCATGTAACCTCAGAACTTCCTCTCTAAGAACTTAATGGTAGTCCAAAATCTAAATCTTAACATAAAGAAAGATGGCATTAATACGTCTGAGATAAATTCTAAGTTTTAACATGATCTGATGATTTACCCATGTTGTGTTAGATAACTGCTAAAATTAAATCATTTTAGAGAACTGAAGAAGAGAGAATGGAAAGGTGCAGTATCAGAGAATTTCAAGCAGTCTAGCATAGCTTTCATGTAACTGAATTATATTTCATTCAAAAGATATTATCTGTGGTTCATAACTATAGCAAATTCCCATTGGGCTCCTGTTTCTCAATGCTAGTAACAAAAGTATAATGAGAAGAACAAGTTTCAGGGCATATGTGCTGCCTATGTCCATTTTCCTGCTGTGGCCACATAGTTGCTATGACCATATCAATGTAGTAGTATCCCAGTAGCAGTATGTTCATAGCAATACCTATGAATTCAATCTGTAATAGGCTCTGCAGTTCTGATTCACATTCTTATTATGACTCAGACACAGTGAAAATTTCAAGAGTATGTTCAAGAATTGAGATTACATATATGGCAAGTTATTGACTTAGAAAAGAAGCTTGGTTTTCCTGGTTATACTTGTTTCTATTAAGTTCATGCTATCTGCTGTACAGCTTGTGTTTACAACTCGCTTTTTTTCTGCAATGTGGGCTCCTAGTAGAGGGGATTTAGGGATTGCTTATTTATTTCTGTTCTGATATGCAGGAATATGACTTGGACCATAGTTCAGCCCATGTCACTTATGTGGCTTATGATACAATCATTTCAGTGCAGGGACATACTGCAAAATGATTTATGAAGTAAAGCAAAGAATATTTTATCCAGTTGAATCTCCAGGAATTATTTACATCAGTAGTATGTATATATTTGCCTGAGCTCCAGTTCATTCTGGTTACCCATGCCTGACCTCCAGATATCAAGACTTTGTATGTACATCTGTTTCTAAAGGTGTGTTCTCCACAAACAGTGCTGCAAGTAAAATAACATTTTCAGACTAATATATTTGTAAACACAGCACTACATAGTTCTGCTGGGCATACACGTTCTTTGATACACCCTACCCAATGAATGGTTCTCTCCAAGCTCCCTTTGGATTCAGCAAAAAATGATGGCCCTATATTTCAGTAATAGAAATGTCATAAACATTAGGAGTGTGTGAAGCACCGGTCTAGAGAGCTTGGAAATCTCTATCACCATAGATGTTAAAACCACATTAGACAAACTTTAGTAAAGAATCATATTAATAAATTTGTGTGCTTATACATTGATGATATTATCTAGGTAACATCTTAAAGTCGCGTCTAGCTCTGTTTTCTGTTATCTTTTCCTCTTTGTTCATGCATATCTACATTTACTTCAGGATAACACAGGATAATCTAATTCAGCTAAGGAAGTGGTTTTGTTAACAAAAAAAGTAACCCCTTTTCAAAATTCTGGTTTGATTTGTGGTTTTTTATGACTGACAGAAATCCTTGTATGGGCAATTAAAGTAAATCTGATGTCTCAAGCACTAAAAAAGTAGGATACTGAAAAAAAGAGTAGGATACTGAATTTCATATGTTTTTCATGTTGTGTTAAATTACAGTAAATAATTCTAGTCCATTCCTTTAGAATGATCACATAATAAAGATATCAGTACTTAATTTTTCACAGGTAGTGTTTTCAACTAGATACACAGATGTACACAATCTGAGGACTATAATACAGTACAATTTAGCACTGGATGAACTTCCTGGTTTAGACTGTCTCTTTACTTATGCTGAAAAGGGGCATGATTAATTAGGAAAAAAAAAATCTTAGCTACAAAATTACCAAGAGACTGAATAGTTCTGTTAATTTTATTTACCACTGCAAAGGAAATTAACTTCATGGCCAACTCATGTAAAGCATAAACTATCTTAGATGCTCCTTTTAGTTTCAAGCATTGACACAGACTTCTAATAACAGTGCCAGGGTACGTACAACAATAGTTATTACAAACTGCAACAGAAAGCCTGTTTGTCAGTCTTCTTACTGATATCTCTAGTCATGAGAAGAGTAAATAAGTCTGCCGTAATTCTGTAAGAATGAACTGCTAAAAACTCTCTGCTGTGGATCTAAGGGACAAATAGCGGCAACATTCTGATTGCTCATAGCTTTTACTGATGTTATAACTGTTTTGGAGCCACCCAGTTTAGAGGCCACCTTTGTCCTTGTATGTGATGTGATTGTATGTATGTGATTAATTCATTAGCATCACTGTAAAGACTAGATATCCTAGCAGCTGATCAGCATGTTACTGTGCTGGAGTTGTACAACTGAAAAGCTTGTGCATTCTTTAAAGATATTTGAGGCAAAATTCCTGAAAAGCTTCTACGTGCATGACAGAAATAACACTCCTATTCCATTTTGTGCAGAACCTATTTTAATACATTTTTGAAGGAAAATTTCATTTGAAAACCTCTCAAAATCTAATTAGAACAGTTACTTGAGAGAACCACTGCCAGTAACAAATGACTGTTGTACAGCAGATAAGTTCTGCTCAGTTTCTGGATTCAGTCTTCAGATGACAGCTATCAGTTTCCTTACCTGCTGATAGACATTTGGAGAGGGGGGACTTTTAGTAAGTTCCTGTCCCTTGGAAATGTCTCTAGTGTATTTATACCTACCACTTGTAATTTGGTGTTCCCTGAACTGTCCAAATTTCTACCTTTACTCCAATTGAATCCCCAGCTATAATGCTGTGATTTCCAAGAAAAGATGGCAGAAATGCTCAGGGTAGAAATAAGGTTTTTGGCTATTTAATTGAATCCCAAAAAGCTAGGAAGCAAATATTCCTGAACAATCTTAAGACAAAGACTTGGAGTTGCTGATGAGAAACTCAGAGTCATATTCACATACCCTCTTCCTAATGTCTTCCTGAGCAGCTTTAATAAATTCTCAGATTCATATGTTCTGATGCATTCAGAAGGCAAACAATGGGAGAGGTCAGTGATCATCCTTGAATGTATAATGAGTCTAGTAAATGCCTAAAACAATGATCTTATACTTTTATTTTATCAGTCAGTCCCACTGGTTTTGATTACTTGCTTTGTAAAAAGTTCCTGCAGACAAATTTGGAGAGAGCTATACATAGTTAAATGAAACAATTTTGTCCTTAGTTAAAAAATTATGTCTAGACAGGACTGTGAATAATCATTAATTTATTTTGTATATTATCACAATCTACTTAGTGATCTTTACTCACTTCTCTTTCACTATCAAAATATTACTATATAGAAACATATATAGACTATATAGACATAAATATATTCTAAGGTACAATAGGTAAAGTGGTTACATTGTTTTTTTTGTAAAATGGGATATTTGTTATTATTTTCTCTACTGTGCACTCGCTCACTTTTTAACCAGTATGCATTGTATTTATACATTGTCATATTTCATTTTGGCTTTGTGCTCATATCCCCTTGTTCATAAATAAAGATTTCCCTGTATTTTATTTCCAACTTGTTGAAATCAATCAAGCCAGGATGCCTAGAATATGACATTTTATGTATCTTCATAGCAATCCACTTACAGCATTCATCATCAGAAACTGTCTTCAAATGCCATTTCTCATTTATTTGATTCAATGGACAAAATGGAATCAAATTTCATTACTCTGAAGCAGAGAAAAGTTTTTCTCCTAAAATTGGGTAGGATTCCGAAATTTCTTCATCATTCCCTTTGCAAATACTGTGTCAGCAGACATGTTGTATTATATTCTGAAATACTCAATCATAATTCTGTGTCTTTGGGAAAAGCATGGTACAATGGAGAATATTTGAGTAGAAATCCCCATGCGTCTGTGGTTGTAGCAAATAAATGGCAGATTGGTTTCTAGTTCAGATTTTGCAAAAAAATTCGGAATCCAAAGTCATCTTGAAATTATGATGGCTCTCTAAGCCTATGCTTGTAGAACTCTAATGGTTTGGGTTTTTTTGTGTTTGTGTTTTGTTTTGTTTTGTTTTGTTTTTTTTAATTCAGTTTTGCAGTATCATGAAATGTGATATAAGAATATGCTGGAGAGAGATGAGATCCAGTTTAACTTCAGGCATTTTGTAAGCTACTAAATAAATCCAGGGAGGATTGTAGTGAAGACATTCTTCTCTGTTAAAAATATTAGATACAATCAAATGTGCTTTTGGAAAAAGGGAAACTTTATTCACTAAAATGCCAACCTATTACTTCATTACTTCCAAAGACCTATTCAGTAAAGGGCTGTATTTGTCATTTAAGGCTGAATCCTGCAAAAAGTTCCTTTATTCAAAAGACTTCTCATCTTTCCTATAGATATAATGCTCTGTTAAGTAGAGATGTTCCAGTAAGTTTCAGATTCTTAGAAGGATTATTTCTTTATTCATACATTTCCACTATAAAATATTATGAATATATACCTTTATAAAACATGTATATATTGTAATTCATGTGAATACAAATCTTTCTCACCTGTCTTCCATTCAGAAGTATACCGCTTTGTGTATATAGCTTTTCTTTCATGGCCAGCTATGTGTTAAATCCTGCTGGCTCCCTTGTGCAGGAGGGAAAAGCATTACAAATGCAGCTTTACATGAAATTACTGCAGTAGCATTAGACAGGATCCTGTTAGAATAGGAGCTGAGGATTTGAATGTATCAATTATCAATGTTGAAAGTTGTAAACTCCAAGGATTAGTCCGCAGCAATGATACTGAGAAAGAGGGAGATAATGGGAGCTGGGAGACCAGGACCTCAAAGGATCCATTTGAGGAAGTGCAAAAAAATGAGAGCTGTCTGAAATACTGACTTCCACCTCTAAGGATCCTTGCGAATTATCCTGGGTGTTAGCTTGACTCAACATTCAGTTGTCTGAAGCTAACTCAGACTGGGATATATCTGTAAGAATTGCTAAATTTTCATTTATCTGTATCTGTCTAAAGTATAGATACTCAATGCAAGCTGACAAAAGACCAGGAATCCCTCTTGAAAGAGTGCCAAACCTAAAACACAATATTGATTCACTCTCCCATTTTTGAGTGCCACAACACAAAGAGGGAAGGCTCTCAAGAGTTATTTTACTTCTTCAAAGGCTAGTGTGGAAGTTTTCATCTGATTATGAATCTGAACTGTGGAACTTAACTGCCATCAGCTGATTTCTAGTTTGGACAAACTCAAGTATTTCACTAAAGAAACCTGAATATTATCTAATAGCTGAGTTATAACTCCAAGGCTGATCAAAAGCCTCTTTTCTAAATTGACTACCTCTTTCCAAAACATTTCCTAATAAAAGATTCCTGTAATATTCTAGAATATACTATCCCAGTTAAAAAGTACAACCATTAAGAATGAAAACTAAGCTATAATAATAACTTAAAAAAAAAACAAATCAATTCTTCCACAAATGGCATATGTAGAATATTAATAAATTCTAAGCCATGGCACATCAAGATCTCTATGCTTCAGAAGTCTGGTGTTGAAGTATTGTGCAATGCTTTGAAAACTTAGGAGTAAAAGCTGAGAAGTTGGTAATGAGTTAATCTTATCTGCTTTATAAAATGTATTGCATCCTGCTTTCAGGTGGGTGCATGTACTTAAGTAAATTACACTTCATGTTGCTTGAAAGTAATGAATGCTAATGACACATAATGGTGTCTTGTTTCCAATTAGCACTGCCAAGAAAGCCTGAGGTTTACAGAGTTCGTGATCACCGTATTTTCCAGGAACAGTCTGGGAACTTTAAAATGGTATAAACAAGTTTTATTTATCCTGAATGCATTTGCTCATTGTTTCCTTCCACAGTTGGGCATAATGTGAACAAACTGGATCTCTCTATAGTTCAATAACTAAAAGAATACTTAGGTATGTAAAGCCATATTCTATCACCCAATTTTTATATACATAATTTATTGATCACTTGCAAAAATAAAACAGAGGAAAATGTTTGCAAATAAATGCATGTAATAAATTACACTGAATATTCAGAGAGGTTTAAAATAGAGCAGACCAACAGACAAGCAGTCTGGGTCACAAAATCTGAGTAACTCAAACTAAGAAATAATTTTCTTTACTTGGATATTGTTCAAACCACCTTCTAATACGCGTTGGCAAGGAATTTGAACTACACTTTTGGCTCAAATCTATTAAAAATATGTATTATTCAGGGAAATAAAGTTGGAGAACTTATATAACAATGATGTCTTGTCCTATGAAATGTATGTTTTCAGAAATGTCTTAAGTATTGGGTTTACAGTCATCAAATATGCAGTATATAACAAATTGCTTCCTTTCCATACTTGCAGTACAGCTTCATTCTTGTTTTAGTGGTTTGTGTATTAAATTTGTATTCTGTTTATAATGTACTTCAGTTCAGAATGTTCACTGTGCAGGATTTTATCTCACATCCTTGTTGTCTGTATGACTGTGTGTTTTTTCTCTAATAAATATGTACAACAACAATAATGTAACAATGAATTTTTACATGGTCTTGCAAGCCTTGCATTTGTTGGATGTTACATTGTTGATAATAGCTCACTGACCACTGAACGCAGGATTACTGTTGATAATTTATGGGCCTTTGGACTGGGTCCAAAAGCACTCCTTTTAAAGCTGGTGTTTGGATGCAGCCACTTTTTGTAAAATGTATCAGGAAGAAATATTACCCTCTTACCTGCTGACAGAAAATGAGACTTCTGGGGTTCCTTCTGTAGCTCCACACATTAGTCCAACACCATCGTCTACCCAGAAGAGCAAGCAGTATGCCAAAATGCTGCTGCTTAAATTGTATTACACAAGATTTTCTGTATGGCTGTCTGCCAGATCTGGGTTGTATGTCATCCATTTATTCTGAATATTTCAAGTAATTTCTTAGGTCTAAACCACGAGTTCTGTAGGTATGACTTAGATACATGATTTAACCCTGATGGTGTCAGTGCTCTAGTTCACCTTTTATAATCCTGTAATTTTATTTCACTGGCTACTAGAATCCCTGCAAAATATTACAGAATCCATAGAATGTTCAAGGAATAAAAGATGTATTCTTCCTGTTTGTTTCTTGCACTGCTTCATTAGGAGAGTGTTTATATTTAAATAATTAATTTTCAAGCAGCTGTATGGGTCCCATTATCTAACTATGCTTCTCTTTCAAGTGTAATCTAATATTTTTTAAATGATAATCTAATATGGAAAAGTATCTGAGCAATAATGTTATGAATAATGCAATGTTGAGCTAATTGACTCCTTCTGTTAATTTTGCAAGACTCTATCGCACACAGTATCCAAGGAAAAAGAAGCAAAAGTGATGACAAAAAATTAACAAAAGGGAAAGTGTTATGTTTTCTGTTTGGTTCACTGCAGACAGAATAAGTAAAATGGAGTTGTATTCATGGAATTTGTAAGTTTTTTTCTGGGCAGAGAATAAGTCTTGTGTTGTTTACATGGTACCTGCTAACAGTGGTAGTATGACCTTGAATTTGGTACCAAGTATCAGAAGCACTGTGCAAACTGTAAGTAATAATAGCAGACAAACAAAAGTGTGAATCATTCTATTTCCAGTTCATTAGGTCTTAGTGGTCACATTTTCTGGGCATCTGCTGCAGGTAGTAGCTGGGGATTTCTGATTATCAGGATGTAACTATGATCTGATATATTTTTATAACATATTAATATGACCACACATAATTTTTGCTAATTTACAGAAAGCAGTGAAAAAGTGGGTTTGAGACTCTTAAGTCTGACTTTCTAGTCCTTGACCCTCTCTACTTTCAATGTGCGTTTTATTGATTACTGTATAAAACTTTCCATGGGTGTCCAATAACTGCATAAGGAAGAAGGCTTTGGACAACCAGGTTTTTCTCTACAAGCAGTGGAAACATACTTTCTTCTTCAGGAGCAAAGCTGAAAGCCTTGTCAATATTTTTGGTAAAGATACAGCTTCCACCCAGTAAAATGCAGTCAGCTTTGGGGAGAGCAAACTATGCTGACTTTGATACTGCATAAATGTTTGGAATTATAGATAAATAAGATTATCTCCTGTCAGTTTAACAATAGTGAATAATAGGGTGGATAGCCTTTTTTAGGACCTTATTTTTACAAATAGAATTTCTGGCAGCTTTTGTCACATCTCCTAGTTTTACATATTTAGGATCAAATTTGTTTTATGCTCTGTAAATAAGAAATGTGATGTGCTGTGTAATAACTGTTATTGTCATGGATACATTTTCCTACATATTTTTAAATTCCCACTATCCCTGAAAATAGCTGGACTATGCTATCATGTAAAAGTGTTAAAATGCATTTCATTTTCGGTGCTCTGTTACTGTTTTGTGTTGGTTACCTATGATAATAGTGACATGGCTATCTCATTCTGTTACAGTGTGCCTGAATATTATGACTACGGTCACGGAACAAGTGAAGAGGCTTATGACAGCTACGGTAAGATCTATTCTGTCTTCAGCACAAGTGTGAAATCAAAAGAAAAAAATCTGTCACTGACAACTCAGAAATTACTTCCACATACTTTTCTTTCTTTTTCTGCTTTTACAAAGACCAGACAAAATGGATTTGTGTAACTTTAGGATGAGGTTTGACTTATTGAAGTAGGACGAGAAAATTGGACAGATCAATTTTGTTCAAAATTACAGAGCAAATTAATCACAGTCACAGATCATTTTAACAGCAATATTGAAGTTTCTGATTAGTGCCTGAATATATTTCACAGTGTTAAGTTTCAGTTTGCTTAATGTGCCAACAATACTATGCATCTGCTACTGTCATATGCATCATTTCAACCAGCCCTTTTTGTGAGACTTTGAAATAGATACTTAATCAAAATGGAAGGAGAGGTTACTGTACTACCAAGGGAATCTGCACCAAGGAGTATCTCATGCCACATGAGGCAGCATGAGTAGAAGGAGTGCTGTACTCTTTGCATGTCCCCACCAAGTCCGTGTCTGACCTGGAATAGTTCTACCTCATGGGAAATGAGGGCATGAAAGGAAAAAAAAGTGTTGCTCCAATATATACTTCCCATTTCCTAGGTCTGTTGTTTGATACTAGTGTTGTGTTTCAAGAATTAATTACATTCTAGTCTGTCTTTTCCTATCAGTATTTTTTCAGAACACTATACTATCACGGTGAATCTCGCATTGATTTTCCCTGAAATCATAGAGCAAAGCTGACTATTGTCAACTTAAGGACTGACCCTACCATATTTAGTGGAGATGTCATGCTTGATTTAGTACTACTAATCAGGTATTGTAAGTTAGGGGCTAAAGTGTAAGCATTGTGAAAATGAGAGCTGCTGGAAATGGTGCTGCATGTAGAAGATACATGAAGGGGTTATATAAGGATTGCTGCTTGAAAGAAATATTTTTATTCATGCAGCTGTGAAGCAAATGTCACTGTAATGGAAAGTTGTGGCTTCCTTTGTATTTGTACTGAAACGACAAAACATTACTGAGACATCGAAACACTTGTATTGCATAATGAGAAATAGCTTCTTATTTTGCATAATCAGTACTCACAGTACATCTGGATAATACAATGTGCAGTCAAGCACATTTCCAGTGCTAAACAAGTAATAATAATAAATATCCGTATAATATACTTATGAATATAATATAAATAAATATAATCATATTGATTATTATATCATCAATATATGAAGAGACTTCAGGGCTTTGGGTCAGCTGGTTAAGGTATTGGGAGCACAAGTAATATCCTCCTCTATCTCAGCAGTTCCAGGGATCGATGAGATGAATTCCTGGCTTCAAGCCTGGTGTTACCAGCAGGACTTTGGGTTCTTTGACCACAGGTTGGTCTTTAAGACACCAGGACTGCTGGCAACAGATGGGATAAATTTGTGACAAAGAGGAAAAAGGATCCTGGGACAAGAACTAGCAGGGCTTATTCAAAGAGCTTTAAACTAGATTGGAAGGGGGATGGGGATGAATCTGGGCTTGCTAGAGAGGAGCCTGTGAGTGGCATGCTGGTGCTTCTGGGACAGTGTACTAGTAAGGTCTTTTGGTCTGCCCTCTCAGTGGAGGAGGGGGATGGTGATCTAATCATCAGCAAAACCAGGGCTCATTGATGGGTAGTAACCATGGAAGTAGCTGAGAAAGGTCAGGCAGAATTAAGGCTTCTCCCCCCGGAACAGTGGTAGGATCATTAGCCCAGCTCAGGTGCATCTGCACCAGTGCACGCAGCATGGGCAATAAATAGGATCGATGATCTTGATGAGTCAAGGGAGGATCTGCAGAGGCATCTGGACAGGCTGGATCAATGAGACGAGACCAGGGGTAGGAGGTTCAACAAGGCCAAGTTCCGAGTCCTGCACTTGGGTCACAACAACCCCAGGCAAGGCTACAGGGCTGGGGAAGGGTGGCTGGAAAGCTGCCTGGCTGAAAGGGACCTGGGTGTATTGATGGACAAGCGGCTGAATATGAGATCAGCTGGTCTCTCCTCACAAGTAACTAGTGATAGAACAAGAGGGAATGGCCTCAAGCTGCACCAGGGGAGGTTTAAACTGGGCATTAGGATTTTATTTTTTTTTTATTAAAGTTTTGTCAGGCATTGGAACAGGCTGCCCAGGGAGGTGGTTGAGTTGCCATCCCTGGATGTGTTTAAAAGCCATACAGATGTGCTTGGGGATATGGCTTAGTGGTGGACTTGGTAGAGTAGGGTTAATGATTGGACTCCATGATCTCAAAGATCTTTTCCAACCATGAAGATTCTATTATTCTATGATTCATATGAATGTGTGGTTCAGTTATTGTTTGTTCTGTTTCCTTTTTGTGCATGCTTTTTTAATACCTGCAGTGAAAGCCTTTTCCTCCCCACTACAGATCCCCCTCTCCACCTCTCTTCCCAAATGTATTGATGAGGTTTTGGGCAATGCAGAAAAACATAGTATAAGCTCATCAGTAAGAATTACCCACTGTTTAACTTTTAACTAGAGTCCTCTATGCTGAATCTCTGTGTTTGAGTAAGAGATTTGAAGTAATGTCACTCTTCCTCAAATCCCTTATTTGTAAAACTAGAAGAAAATTACTTGTTTTCCCAGCAGGGGTTTTGAATGGACTAATTAGCTAAGGCTTACAAAGACTTCAAAGAATGGGATCATGGCTAAATTTATGTTCTGGAATGAAGCTCTGCATAAAGCTCCTTTTTTTACCAGTAACCTGGAATAAATAGAAATGGAATAATATCCCAAGTTAAGATTTTTCTACTTTCTTAAATCAGACACATCTATATGTGTTTGTGCTCTTGTGGGTTCTCTTTAGCAGATTAGTAGATTTGCTAGTTCTGTGCTCTACAAACTTGCACATGAACTTCCTTCATCCCAATGTCTGTTTGAGGAGGTAGTCTGAATATATGGAGCTATAGCATATATGATTCACTTCCATGCTTTCTGAATTCTTGGTACATATACTGATGTTCTCTCTGTACCTGACTTTTCCAGTGCCTCCCAACCAGCCAATAAGCAGTCTGGTGACACCCCTTCTCATCCTTGTGTAACATTTGCCCTAATTCTCTGTTTCCAGAGAACTATTCCCCGTTCTCTACCTCTTTTTCAGGTTGTTTTGCAATTTATTGTGAGTCTTCTGGATCCATCCCACTATACAAAATCAGCTGTCCCTTCATTTTCACCATCCTGCAGATATCAAGTCTTTCTTTCACCCCAGTTTAGTTTCACACACTGTTTTTACCTTCCACAGCAAGGCTATATTCTTCCTTTGCAATTCTTTCTAACACACTTCTGTAATTGAGAATTCCCCCAAACTCTGTATAAGACCACACACAAGTGGTACATGAACATAGAACTGGTGTCTTGTCATTGTTGTCTCTTAGATGTTTTGTGTAACTGTCTTTTCACCCTTGTCTCTTCCAATAGCAGTATCTGAATTACCAAACATTTACTTGCTGGTCATTTCCTTTTCTCCAGACCCTAAGTCACTTATCTGGGTAAGATAAATTCTGAGTGATAAAGACATATCTTTAGCAGGAACTTTAAAACTAAAAGGCCAATCACTTAAAGTACTGTACAGCTTTCAGAAATGTAAAGCATCTTCACCTGCAGTCACACTCAGTAAACTTTTGTGATATTATGTGACTGAAAGTCTTGATGCCTGCAGATGTAAGTTTAAATCTAGGAGTCTAAACTAAGGTGATAGTGTCATTTTAACTTGATGCTGCTGATTATGTTTTAAAACAGAAGGCATGACATTGGCTTAATTTATAAACAAAAAGTTCATAGCCACTGCTCTCATACTCAAGTAATTTTGTGGGTTCCCTTCTGGCACTGATGTCATCTCAGTAAGTATCTAGTGAAAACATTAATTTAATGATTTGTCTTATAAATTAATTAGGACAAAATGTGTGGGTAAAAAATTTACAACTAAAAACCTTTCTTGCCCATATGTAATGTCATGACCAAATCCAAAAAACACTGTCACTGTACAGGATCACTTTAAAGGAAAATCCCTTTGTAAACTGTTCACATTCTCATGTCTTTCTCATTTTCTGTTTTTTAGAGGAACTAGCATTCTTGGTACAAGAGTTATGCTATGTTAGGACAATAACAGATATATATAACAGAGATAGTATGACCTTAGCAAGGCACATCAAATACCTTATAAGCTATATTAATAAATTTGACTTGCCTCACCAGTGATAGATCTGAATCCTTTTTTCTCCCTTGCACTGATCAGAATACTCAATGTTTGATTTATCAGATACTGTTTCTGTTTTAGTTCTTCCAAAGTCTAGAGACTCTAGCAGACAAGCTCTGCCACTTTCTGCTGCAGAAGGTTGAAGAGGCTCCTGCCTTTGTTTCCAAAGGTTGAAACTGCCATAGTAAGGATGGAGGAAAGTAAGAGTGTGTCCGTTACCAGATGCTATGGTTCACAGCCTGATGCATATACTGCCTTGTGAATAAACTGAAAATGATAGCGATTTATGTTTTTATGCCAGGTCATAACTTCAGTATCTGAGAGTTCAGTACACATGGACTCCTGTTGCTGAAAAAAAAAAAAAAAAAAGCAGAAACCTTAGGTAAAGGATGAAAGAATTAAAGTCTGTAACTTCCTAAACCAACACAATTAGAATAACACCATCTGCCAAAGGCCTTAGGGAAGAGTTAGGAAGGTTAATCTGTACCTTGCCACTTATACAGAGAGGGAAAGCCATTCACATTCCTGCTGCTGTTCAGGAAAAGCTTGCAAGGCTCTTTACTACATGTGCTGCCATTGTAGCAAGGAGACATTATTTGTGTTCCATATTCACCAGATATGTTAAAATGTGCACATTTTCTCCAATTACCACATTTTGTAGTGCGTATTCTAGTCCAGTTTAACATTAAGTGCTCTCTTGTAAACAACTGGTATTTGATTTTAGAATAATTCCCTCTTTAACTGAAGTTGGAGAGTGCAACTGTTTGGTATAAATCCTTTTAATGCAAGATATCATTTATGTTGTAAAATGCTGCCACAGTGGTTTAACTGACTGTTTCACAAATAATTCCCTGCCAGTAACTCAGTATGAAAACTTTGCTGTTGTGATGAAAATTAGTTTACTAATGCTCTACAGACAGCACTTTATAAACAAATACTTCATAGGGGTTTACAGGGATAACAATTAAAAATGTACAGAAATGTTGCTCTACTTTTTTATCATCTCATTTATTTTTTAATGTTATGTGTGTCCTGAAGAGTGTATTCTCTAGTAATTTATTTTTTTTTAGAATAACAATTATAGTTTCTGCTGAACAAGTAAAAGTAAAATAAAATATATAGTGATGAAATTGAGAAGGAAAGAGTGTATGGAGGGTTTAAACCACGAATTCTGATAAATAGGTTTACTGAAGATATGTTACCTTAGGACACATAAAGTCTCATACTTCATTACAAGACATAAGCATGGTCATTTCATGGAGAAACTCAAATAACTACCATCCTAGCGTGAAATAAAACCTGTATTGATTAATCTGTGTCAATGGCAAAGCCATTTGAAGCCATGCTGCAATATATAAAGAAAAATGTTTGTTAATTTTGAAAAAGCACTTCATAGCAATTGCTCTGCAGGTGAAGATAAGAGATTTTTTCAGCTGTCAAGTCCAAATTCCTTCCTCATTTTTAATAATAAATTTGGCATTGTAGGTCACTGATCCTAGTATTCATTATGCTTGGGGTGTTAAGGGTTTCTACCCCAGTTTTTCAAGCCTAATCCCATTTAAGTCTTCAAATGTAGGAAATCAAGTACTGAAATAAGGTCATGACTGATATGCAGATGTAGGAGACTTAGGTCTGATTGTCCTCATTACAACATTTGACTTCCCATAGCTTGTAATTACAGGAAAGTTCTTTACTAACAGTAATTAATAAAACCTTACTAATGTGCACTGATTGTTCATTTATATCATCTGAGCATATACATATCGTATCTGATAGAAAGTATCCCTGGCAACATACCAAAGAAAACTTTTTTTGGCATCTAGTTCATGGAGCAGATTAGCATTTATTAGGCATATCAGAGGCAACAGGACACAGATTGGCAGTGTGATGGAATTTTTCTGCTGTGCCTCAACAGAGATCTTGATGGGCAGGTTAGCACATGCTGGGTGCTTCTACACTGGCATAGGACCAGAAGTGCTCTTTTGAAGAGATTTCCCAATTGTCACCATTTAGCACTCGTTTCTCATCACTGAATGGGTTTGAAGTATAATTTTTAGTTTGGAAGTAAATCAGAAGATGAACTCCCAACTGTGTGTGAGAATTCATATCAGGAGCTCAAACTGTGACCATTCTGAAATGAAAAAACCTCCAGAGGCCATACAGTTTGAACATCAGATCCTCAGTATCAGCTGTTTCACTCTTCAGATCATTTATGTTGTATGCACCACATGATAATATTGATTTAACACCCAAGTCCTGATGCTTCCCCAGCTGTCCAGGTTAATGACCTTGCTATATGTGCAATGGTTCTGTCCCAAAAGATGCTGCAGTGTGCCACACATGAGCATCTTTATTTTGGGGTGATAGAGGTATCTGGTCTCTCCTTGAGCATGTGGCGGGTGTACAACCAGCACTGGGAACTCAGAAATGCTACTGAGTCTTCCTGTACAGCTCTCTATTTTTCTTCCACCAGAAACAGGAGTCATTGGAGACTTCTCCTGCATACAGACAGAAGACATATCAAATAAATTGCCCTCCTTAACCTGGTCTTTCAGTCATTCGTATACTCACTAGGGTATCAGAGATCCAGTTCCTACTCTGTGGGACAGAATGAACTCTCAAAAGCATTTTCTTGATTTTCTGCAAAATTTTATCAATTCTTTTACTGAAGGAATCACCTTAGCTGTCTCTATAATAGTATTAATTTCCTCAAAAGACATTTAAGGTTTTCATAAGAGCATGATTTTAAAAGTCTGCAGGAAAAAGAGCACATTTTGAATTCAGCTGTGATGGCTACTATGGAGATGATATTAAGGTTATTGCTGTTTTGACAAATCAGTATTTTAATTAGGCTATAATTCTTTAGAAAGTTCCATATTTAAATCCGTTACATTTCTTTTAATGTATATCCTAAAACTTTTGCACTTCAGTTATTATGCTACACCATTGAAAAATAGTCCACAGCAGCACGAGAAAAGAGTGCTCTTAATTTATAGTGATTTGTTGTGCTTCCTCTATTACTACTGAATTATAAATAATTTTCTATGACAATATAAGTAAATAATGCAAAACTTTCCCATGCAGAATTTCAAATGGTAATTTCATTGCCTTTCACTGTGGGAACCATAGAGTTGGAGTATCTAGGACAAAAGTCCTGTAATACCGATGTGCACATAATGTTGGCCATCTGTATAATTCCAGACACATTATATCAATGCATATTTCATGTTGTATTACCATAAAGTATTATAATTTATTTTTTTTACCTATTATAGGGGACAAATAAAACTCCTGACACACTGTCACATTCACAGTCACCTTACAGTAGCACTGATAATAGTCTGTTTCCTTCCTGGATTGCAATTTCCCAAACTAGTTACTAGTGTACTCTGATGCTGCTCCTTTCCTGTCTGCATCAGATGTTCCCTGCAAAAGTGGCTGAAGCTTTGTAGGAAATTATTTTCTCCAGTAGTCATTACTACTCCTCTTGCTGACATTACTTAACCCACAAGGAGAGCTGGCAGAGTAGAGTACACAAGCACTCCTCATCTGCTCCAGTCCTAAATTAGCTGGAGGATTTCTGTGATTCTCCACTACCAGCTTAAGTCAAGGCAACTCACAGTACTTAAGCAGACTTGAAGTACTCACACAGTCTAATTTGTTAGCCCTCCAGAAGAGAAAGTACTGTCAAGAATAGGGACAGTAGTTTTTTAAAACAGTTGCAGCTAAGTTCAGAAAATAGACTATTAACCACAATGTTTTCCTAGCAGTTCTACTTTTTAAGACATGTACATTTAATATGCAATAGGTTTAGTAAAATAAGTGCTATTTAGCACAGTATACATAAGCAGAGTAGTTTTGAGCCTGTGTTTTGACATTTTTTGTCTTCTGTCGAGATTGCATATTTGAAATAAGAAAGGTACAATCTGTGGTTTGAAAGATAGCCACTTCAGCTATTCTTTTCATAAAATTATAAAATGCATAGATATCACACCAGAAAAATCCTTTGTATGTTGCAGGCTTTGCAGATAAACAAGAAGAGAGACCAAGAGTGAAAAAAATCAACCTGTTGCTCTCCTTTAAAAAAAAAAAATTACAAAACAAAACAGACAAAACCTCCTTCTTGATTTTTTTTTCCTAGAATAGTATATACTTGTCCAATTATGACATAAGAAAAGTGCAGCTGTCTTTTCTGTGTAGATTTATAGGGAGAAATCTTGGCTTTGTCAATGTTAGTTGAACATTAATCATTAGCTTGTGTAGGGCAATTTCCATTACTTAGTACTTTGTCTCCAACAATCTTCATGGAGGGAGGTGTTTGGAGGCTTACAAGAAAGACAGCACAAATTGAATTATCTGAAGAAAATAATTCTAATTTTCAGTGTTCTCATTTTAAAGTCAAATGTCTGGTTTCTATTGGGTCTTCTTCTCAGCACATCTAGCACTTTTCTCTTACAGCTCAGGCAATTAATTACATCTCTAAACACCCCAAGGAGGTAGATATTCCTGTCTCATTCTACCAATGAGAAAGCCATACCACAAAATATTAAACAATTACCCAAGGTCACTGATCAAACAAGGAATAGAGCTAGTAATCACAGTTCCTGAATTCCACTTGTGCTCTCTCCATATGTATGCAGTATAATGACCTTGCAAGGAAGGTAGAGGGTTTTTTCTTCATAGGGAAGAAACCTATTTTATCCTGAATTAAAAGCAACTTCTACGTTTCTAATAGCTCTGAAAGTTATATGGCAAAACAAATTAAATCATTATCTTAATTGCTGTTACATACATCTTAACTATTTAAACAGAATAGCTCTTTTTATCTCTTCCTAGTGACCTGTCACAAAATAATTGACTAGAAATTAATAAAATTGTGCCCAAAAATTGTGGATAACAATCAGATGTTAAATAAGTTACCAGAAAGAAGTAATCTTAATTAATAAGTGGTCTTAATTATTACAGGAATAAGCAATGAATATAAATCTAAAATTATTAGAATATAACATATTCATACATATGAATATAACATATTCAAATGCAAATTGCATGCTGTTAATATGTATTTTTTTAATTTTAAAGTGTCTGTTAATATGATCTGCCTTTTAATTACTTGTATTGTTGCCCTCCTTGCATTTGTGATAGAATTTTATTCAATGCTGGAAAATTCCATGACAAGGTTGCAGAATGGTGACTGAAGAGTACAAAAAAAAGTGCTCTGAATGTGTGCTTTACTTGTATCTTCTACTGAAAGACGTTTAAGCATGTGATGGTATCTACTGCTTATGGTAGAATTTTGGGGTAGATGCACCACTGTGAATTTTTCTGTGCTTTCATACTACATAGGTAAAACAGTAAGACAGAAACAGCGTCATATGTCCCTCTCTCTGTAATAAATGATACCATTAACGACCCCACATTCAAAGTCATTTAATGAGTAAAAAATACTATGATCTTTTTATCATTCTGCCTCTTCAGGAAGAAAAAAATCGAACTGAAATTCTATATTTAAGTAGATCAGAGCTACTGAGTTTAGTAGCAATTGATCAATCAATAACGTTTAAAGATAGTCTCAGCTAATATATCGGTAATGTCTGTAACAGATACTGAAAGTATTTATATAACTCAATGAACACAGCAATTAAGACTCGGTCTGAATTGTAAAAAGTGATGCAAAAATACTAACATATAATTACATCAATCATAAACCAGGGGTGCAGATTGCCTGTGGTAATAACAAATAATACATGTTTACTAGTAAAGATGAGCTTCAAATATCAATTCCCAGGGAGCATAGAGAAAATAAAAGAAGTATCCAGTCTAACTAAAAGGGCTGTGCCTGTGACTTCACATATCTTATCACAGTATGCACCAAAAAATTTTCTCTCTTGTGTTTTCATCATGCTGCCATAACTTTTAGCTTCTGAAAGTGCAATACAATCTTTCTTCTTACCTAAGAATGGTAACATCGGAGAGATGTTGAAAATTGCCAGTAGAACCAAATTCCTGGAAAAACTGGACCTTCAGTCCTCAGTTATTAGCCTGCCCATGTGGATTCCTTTTCAACCACTGTCTTTGTCACCTGATAGCACTGGAGACAGTCAGAAGTGGAAAGGACAGGGGATGAGAGGAGCCTACTAGAACAGAAGGACTGGGCAGCAGGCTGAGGGAGCAAGGAGGTCAAAAATCAGAGTTTCTTTGCTCAGTAATAGGAAGGGGGAAAAGGAGTCAACATTAAAAGACAATGACTGCCCTGCACATCCCTTTGGCTCTTGGGCATACCAATTCAAAGGCTCACTAGCAGTTCTCCCAATTACTTTTCTCTCTCCAAAGCTAGAGCTCTTACCTGCTCTTAACCTGAAATCCACTTCATTAACATGTCACATTATTAAGATAAAATACATTCAAGGATCTCTATCCTTTCTATTTTGGCACAGGCTCTGAGAGAAAGACCAAAATTCACTGTTTCATAAGTTCTGAAACATAGAGAAACTCATCCTGGGAATCAAAAAGGCTGAAGGATCTATTGACCCTTCTGTTAACCAGCGAACTACCTAAGTCTCTGTGTGTCTACTGAGGTAGACTATCTGGCTTCAGTCCTTTAAGACTACTGAAGATAGAGCATTACATTCCCAGGAGCAACCCTTGTTGCTGAAATAGATTAAAAAATTACCTTGGAATATTGGAACTGAGATAGAAGGACCAACTTTGCACATCAAGGAACCTTTAATTACTAGCATTTAGATATAATGTTCTTCATTAAAAATCCCTGTAGTAAAAAACACCACTTAGATGATTTCTTTTTTAGTATAGCCACATGTTGTAATTTATTGACATTGTGTGGTTCAGAGACTGTAGTATTGCTCCATATCATCTTGCATTCTTCACAATAAATATATAATCCTATACTGCTGTATGAGTGGTAGAGGCCAGTGTTTTCCCAGTTGAAGGCTGTAATCCCAAAACTTTAATCTATGTTTTGGCTACAGATTCATCTCTTATTGCACTAGGGTATACAGTCCAATATCAACAAGAGCTGTTGCCTCTCAACCATCCTCTTGTATCTTGATGATGGTATTACCAAACAGATGTTAATTAGATGTCAGCATTGTCCTCCCTTGTTAAAGTTTGAAATAAAGCAAATAGGTCCACCATGTTACTGGAAGATACAGCATGAGAGTTGTAACACAAATTACATTTCTGTTCTTGTTCTTTATCAGAAGCTGCTACAGGAGCAGTTTACTTTAAAAACACTGTTAGTCAAGAAAAAACCAGCATTTTCCAATGGGTAATATAAAGTCATTTTTTACTATATGAGTACTACCAGAAAGACTGTACATTTCACCTTTAAATGAAGGTGTTTCAGTCCAGAGGTGGGGGACAGGACTCCGAGGGAACAAGAAATTGGTTTGGTTTTGTGTTGTACATTTAGCGAGCAGTTTTACTAGTTTACTTGTTTTCATCTATATAACTAAAGCTTCTTCTTTTTTATCTAAATCTTACTTCTCCCCAAGGCCTCTCTGCAAATGCAATGACACTTCTGCAAAGTGTAATTGAAGCTGCAGCACTTTTATAGCAAAATGCCATTTTTAAAGGGTGTAATGAAACATACTGCAGAGGCAGGATTTTTAAATTCACTATATAGAAACTGATTCCCTGTAGGAACTAGACCTGAGGATTTAGACTGTATCATATTGGCTGCCACTTCTTCAACCCTCTAGGCAATAGCCTTCCACAGTGAACTTTGGTTTCATGTGACCATAAATCCCCTGGTATTCAACAAGAGAACATCCTGAGCAGCTCAAAGAAAAAGAAAATAAATGGAGTGCATGAAAAAAAAAAAAAAAATCACAACAGGAATGTTTCTTGTTCCATAGAAAGATCAGTTGCTACCAAATCTTCTCCAGAGATGTCCACTTATATGTGTTAGGCTAAGCTTCACTTTAGCTCTGCAGCTGATATTTCCTTTCTCCAAGCTTTTCCCTCACACCCCAAGGCAATGAGATAATGAAATGTAGTTGCAGAGAGGCATCTTGCAGAGAAGAAATAGCTCCCAGAATTTTAACAGGATTTATGTTTTATATTTTCATTTTTTCTGTTTTCATAGAGCATTATCCTTTTACAAAAGCAATCTCTGATACCTGTTTTAACCATTCAGTATTTTAGTTTAGAGTCAGATGATGATTTTCTTTCTGGCCACAAAAGTAATCAGTGGATAGAAAAAACACAATACCGGCAATAAAATCTTGCCCATTAAAAAGCAGCAGTCTCATTAACTCAAATGCTTCAGTTCAATCAAACCTCTTCTCTTACCTCTCCTCACTCCTGAAGTCTTGGGAATATAGGTCATGTTTTACTTCTGTAATCTGTAGCAGCATTAGATACTTCAATTAGTCAGGTGAAAAAAAAAACAAACAACAAACCAAACAAAAACAACAACAACAAAAAACCAATCAAACAAAAAAATCTGATTTTCTAAAGGGTTATTGTGGTTTTTTCCCTACTAATAAAAGTGTATATATGATGAATTTAATTTATTCAGGGAGAATTTTCAGTTTTAAAAGGCTTTAAATGTTATAAAAAAATAAAACTAAGCAGTGGCAATCTTTTAACTTCAAAGGTGAATGGCCACAAGGAACAATTCTTTCTTAACATCAGCAATGTTTTTATTTCTTTTTAAAATGAAGTTTGGACGATAAGGAAGTCAGTAGCTATATAATACATTTTTTTATTATTTTATACTAGAAGGATAGCTAGTACATTACTAATAATTGACGATGTTAAACAAAACTGGAAAAAAAATCACAAAACACTTTGACATCTCTGATGTTATTGGAGTGGCAAATTCGCCCCTTGGATTTGGGAAATGTAGTTGATTTCAGTGAAGGTGTATCTAAGACAAGGAAGTTAGTGGCCCAAGACACTGTACCCAGACAAGCAGATGCAAGTCATCAGAAGAGGAAGGAAATAAGCATCCTCTCCAATCTGCATTTGGGCCCATTCACAGTTCACATGATGCCAACATATGATATACTGTGTGTACCTATACTGCTGGTCAGGCCAGGCCTGGATCTGGTCTATCATCTAATGGCTTGACTGAACATTCACACTCAAAAGTCACTTTAATAAATGATCTGAGTCTAAGCAATTCCTATGAAGTATAAATCATGCTCTGCCCTGTGATAATTCTGGGTGAAAAAATTGCTTCATCATTGGCAATATCTTCAGTTACCAGTGTCCATCTCCCTTTGTGACTGCTAGGTTAAAGTGCTTACTGGAGTTTAAATTATTCCATATGCTCTCACATTTTAGTTACTGTTTCTCACCTAGAACCTTGTATTTGACCCTCAACACTGTTTCAAGTGAATGTGGTTTACTTTGCATTACAAAAGTAGACTGTTTGCACTAATGCAAGAGACAGAAAACTCAAGAGAGTTCAGTTTCTCTCCTATGGCCAGGAGACCTCATTCTCCTTTAGGCAGGAGGAATTCCTGACTTGCCAGAGAAAAAAATTGTGACTTCAATTTGCCATGTGGGTGGACTGTATGTGTTCCTATCCATGTTGGGTAAGATTTCAGTTTGCAAAGTTTCTACTAATACGATGGGGTTTTAAACTTACTGACTCATATACTTCCTGTTTTATGGCTAAAAATGTGGTATAACTGTCAGTAAAATATATTGTATTATAAAGGTTTTGGAAACCCAAACTGTAACATCAACACACTATTCCATAAATGCAGCTAATATATCATCATATAGCTCAAAAATTCATTTGGAACTTGGACTCTTAACGCATGTATATAAAAAGAAAAATCCAAACAATTTTTTTCTGTGCTTGTACTATGCAACGATATCACTATCATGTATTTGGAATTCTATATTATTATCAATAGACACATTAATCAGGATGCAAAGGAGTAACAGAGGTCTCTAGGTACTATTTTCACTGGGGATTTTTACCATTTTAAGCTTAGCAAAACCAAATTATATGAATAAACTATTTAAGGAGAAACCAGTAAAGATTGAACTAGTAACTTATTTATAACAACTCAGCCCAAAGCAATCAAAATATGAACCTTGTACTGAACTCTTATTCTACTCTTGAAGGTATATTGATGAAGTCTTTAACTGGCAAAAAAAATGTTGCTATCACTCTAAAAACTTTCTTTAATACAAGAAAATAATTGACATGTCTTAATGGAGAAGATTTTTTTCAGTTCCTTTTTATATTTGAGGCCAACATTCCATTTATCAGGTATCTGCCTGAGGCAATGTAGTTTACCTCCATTGAAACATACGAATAGTATAATTTTGGTTTTTAATATTCTCATGTACTAGACTTCTATTTTGTATAGAAAGCTCTATTCTCTTGTTCTACTAAAAAACTGAACAAAATACTTCAAGGTTTTGAGGGAATTGCAACACACTACTTTCAAATGTTAGGTGTCTGTCACTGCTTTCTGTCAGTAGCCTGACACTTTAAAGCCCAGTCTCTCCTCCCAGTAGGGGGAATGGAATATAAGGAAAAAAAAAAAAGATAAATTAGATGAGGTTGAGTTCACACTACAGGTACACCAGGAATCAGATCAAACTCAAGAACATCTCTGCTTGGCCTATTAGAAAATAAATGAGAAAGTTGCAGGTAACATAAAAAAAGTAGTAAAAATATGTTCTTCTTGTCTTCTTTTTTGCCCCAACTCATGACAGCTGATATGTCCCACATTGGCTAACAACTTGTCCCTATACCTCAGAGTTCAGCAAGTTTCACATTTATATTCCTTATAGATTAGTTTATTGACCATGCTGAGTCAGCGGTGCTCTTGTCAATACTTGCTGGCTTCATGTGGTAACAAAAATCTAAAACAAGAGCTGAGCAAGGAAAATATGTTCTGAAGTGTTAATTTCTTCAACAGACACAAAATTTTGTATGGATGAAAGCATAAAAATTATGTACCTCTTATAAAATAGATACAATTGCATTTTTAAATTTATAGGGGAAGGACCTTGAATGTTTCAAATCTTCAGCAGTATTCAAGACTCGATAGTTAAGCTTATTACTGCATTGCCTATTTATAAATGGAAAAAAAAAAAATTCAGACTTAGGAAAAAGGATCTATTTTAATACACCAAACAATTAATTATGTTTTGATAGCAACAAAAAGTATACTGTTTTATCATCAATTTGAATCTTCACTCTTTTCAATCTGTAAGTGTTCTTTTTTTTCCCTGCCACCAGAAAGCATGACTATTACTATTGTGTTTTCCAAACATTAATGTTCTACATAAACCTGTAATACAAACATGCTAATCACTAATAAAATAATATGGTAAATAACTATAATTTGCCACACTGATTTCTGAATAGCTTCTATATTATGTTATAAAGACATAGACAGAATATCATATAACTTTGGGGGGGTTTGTGGAGATTCTGAAATTTCTTTGTCAACATGTGTTTTTCAGATGCATTCCATGACTATAGTTACGGGGTAATGTGATGATATGATTCAAGATAAATGTTATACTATGATTTCTGAATTTCCATTTTATTCGCTGTGTTTGGTCAGTTGAAGTCAGTGGAAGACAAAGCCAGAAATCAGTTGATGAACTACTAGCTCATTTAGGAGAGAGTTCAAGTTTGGGTTTCAACTGCTGGGCTACAACTGTAGATGCCTTCTTGTTTGCTCCTTTGGAATGCTTAAAATCCAAAAACTGTGTCTGTGGGGAGGAAAAATTAAAAAAAAAAAAAATAATTTTAGTACTTTTGTAAAAACTGACCTAGCCTTACAATTTTTAACTTCTTCTTCCTGAACATATTTCATTCACACAAATTTGAAAAAGTATTCTAAAGATAATGCAAAGATAAACTATTTCACAATTAACTTAAGTCTGCTTAATGCAGTAGTTTCATTTCTACATATTATCCTTCTTCCAGTCTTTTCTTTCTTTTGGTCCAATGGAAGTAAAAAATCAAATGTTTTTCTGTCATCTTTTCATGATTCAACTCCTCATCTTATTAACATACCAACTCTATAAAGTGTTATTCACATTGGTGCTTTAACTTAAACTCTGGATGCTCAAGACATCAAATAAATTCTGAGCTGGCAGACTAGTGCAATGATTTTTCCAGTGCTGACTATACTGCCACTACAGTAGGTATTCATTCTATGCTGAAAGTGAAGGAGTAAGGTTTTTTCATTCTGAGATAGACAGGTTGCTGTTGTCAAGAAGCTGAAGGTTAGTTTTCCATAAGTTTTTGTAGGAGAATAAAGAAATGAATCATAACACCAGCTTCATTTTATTTTTCTGAAGCTTTCAGTCAAAACCCTCAAGAATTTTGACAGCCATTAACAGTGGCATCACTTTGTTCTTTCAAGGTTAGATATTTACAAAACATGTTTTTCTCTTCTGTTTTTAGCACAAGAAGAATGGGCCACAACCCGTTCCAGCCTAAAGGCACCACCTCCAAGGTCAGCCAGAGGGGGTTACAGGGAACACCCCTATGGTAGATATTGAAGGTCCTCCTCATCTGTGACCTCATCTCAAAGACAATTAATAGCCTGTGATCTCCACATAAACAGCAACAAGACAAGTAATAGTCCATTTCTTTTCTATCCTAGGGATTACTGCTCATTATTATCCTATGTACTACTTGTATTTCCTATAATATTGGAGTGACATTGGCATTAGTATTATTTTATAACACGGACTTAAAAAAGAGACAAAAAAACCTTTGGCAAGCATTGTCTATAAACCATTCAAAGATGATGTTCTGTTGGTTGTATTCATTGCTGTGTGTAACTTAAAAAGCATGACACTGTTACAGATCTTGAGTCTCTCTACATACTAGCTAAGGCTGAGTTTTTGTTTAGGGTTGCTGAAAGACTGTAATATGATTTCTTTTTTCCTTTTTTTTTTTCCTTTGGAGCCAGACAATAATCAAGCTGTAGATAAGATGTTTTAACCTGTCTTTTTTAATATATTTTAGTTTAGATTAAGATGTTCTATATTAAGTTTGTAAATTTAATTTTAAATGCTGTTTTAATGGGGTTGAAAACAAGCAGCTACTGTATGTATGTAGCTAACTGAATTTGTTCAGTGTTTTAACCTGTATTTGTTAAAAAAAAATCACATAAAGTTCCATGTGTAAGCTTCTCTAAATAGGAAACCATAATTTTGTCAAATATGTTTGCCATAATTTGTCAATAAAGCTGAAACCTTTTGTAACAAACTAAATTTGGAATTACTTGTTTTCTAGCTTTAAATGCCTGCTTTATTTCTTTTTCAAGAGATGCCTAAAATGTTTTTTATATAAAAATTACAAAAATGAACCCAAGCCTGTTTTAAGATTTTTTGTGTAAGACTTTAAAAGTTGTATTAATAACTTCTGGTTGTTAAATAATTTAAAAGTTAACAAACTAAACTGTTACATGAATCATGGTTAGTATCCACTAATGTATAACATGTTAATGGAAAAAAATGCTTTAGAACAATAAATGGATTTTAAACTATCCTCTAAGCTTGATCTTGCTAAACACAAACTCTGATTGACTTGTTTGTATTAGCATGTCTCTCGTGAGAGTGTAATGGAGTTTAAAGAGGTAAGATTACCACTTACCACTGTTAGACTGTCTAAATGCTAGTTCTTCAACCTTTAAGTTTCCCCGCACATTAAATATCCCATTCGACATGTAAGCATTGCATAGATTCACCTATTTGTTTTCACTCAGAAGAGTGCGTTGACTGCATTTTTCGTAGTATATAACAATTTGTCTTGATAAACAAATCATCAGTGTCACTGCCCAGTTGTTGGTACTCAACTTCAAAAACTTTATTTGTAATTTTCAGTGCTAAATATCACCGCCCTTGAAGGCAGTTTAGAGGGCTGATATTTCTTTTGAGACTATCAGACTTGATGGCTGATGATTGTTAAGGAAATATGTCGCAGGACTCAAAGGATGACTAAACGTTAAACAGGTAACACTAATAGTAACTCTGTAATTTTGAGTATGCAACAGTAATGTTAAATATTCTCAGTTATTAAGTTACTGATAGTTAAAAAAGTAAACCTACCAAAAGATAACAAATAGGTATATAGGCTATTAAAACAGCTAATTAACATTAACTAGTGACAACAAAATTATTCTACAATATATAACCCTCAAGGTAATAAACAGAACTAAAATTAACAATAATAGTAATGCAACTCTTGCTAACAACAAATATATAACCTACATTTTGATGAAAGAAAAAAAAAAAAAAGAACAGAAGACTTGATGGTAGGGATGCCAAACTGTTAATCCTTTAAATACAGTCTTTTTGTTTACAGTGGCTTTTTGTCAATGTGATTGGTTTACTTTTTTGATGAGAATAAAGTACAGGCCTATTGCTGTTCAGTTTGTGAACAAAATCTCTTGCAGCTGGAGTTGCATGCTAATTCTTTGAATAGTTTGTGAAGCATATGTCTTGTCATTTGTAATGTTAAAGCGAATTTAGTAGGCTACATGATAGTTACATTGAGTTTATTCTGTCTCACTATTTCAGGGACTCACAGGCACTGGACAGCTAAGCAACAGATCTGCTGAGAAGTGGTCAGGTAAGCTGTGCCGCATCTCAGGGGGTTTTCCTCTTTCTTGTTTTATCTGTGCATTTGTTTTTACTAACACTGAGAAACATACACAGCTATAGTTTTAAAATAAATAATTCTCTGCAATGTTTCTTTGCATAGCAACATAGTGATTATGGTATAATGGCAATCAAAGTGTTTGCTTTTGTATGGTGTGATACCCTTCATTTAAATAAAAGGAGTCTTGTCATCTAGCCTTTTAATGGTAAATATTAGGATGACATACTTTATAACTGCTTCTGCTGAAAACAAGAGCTGATGTTTTTTAAAAGTATGCCTACATTTTGGAAACAAACTACTCACATAACAGAAAAATACAATACTGGCTTACCTTTGTTTCATTCTATGACAAAATTGTCAGTAAAGAGGCAGGAAGTTTGTTATTCACTCTTTTACTTGATATATTTTTATTTTTTATGCTTTAGAATCACAGACATAAATGGTATTACCATGAAATGCATCAAGGCATAACTTTCTATATTTCTCTTTTAAATGCATTTAAACATTAAAGTATATCTTGGATAACCCTTTTATATAGACTTCAGATTATATATGTGATACTTGATTGAAGACAAATGTCTTTGATGGAAACATAAAAAGAAATACCAGCTCAAATACGACTGTCTACTCAGAAGTGTCAACCAAATCACAATAAAAATTCTCTTCCTCTTTCATGATTATTAAACTAGATAAGAGTTAATAAAGAAAAGTGATGATGTTGCACACCAAACACACAGTCTCAGACACAAATATTACTCTGGAATCTTTTCCCATGATTGTGGTCTGGCTGATTTAACGTTTTCCAGCTATCGGTATATTCAGCAGTTACTTACAAAACACAGGTTGTGTTGTATAACAAGATCTAAACAGTTTAATTTTCCATTCCAAAGGGTTGCCTCAAGAACTTTATAAATTGGTTTGATGTATATGCTACAACCACTCTACAAGCCAAAGTAATTTAACATGACGTTAAGATTTGTCTGCATATTGAAGTCCGATCAGTGTGAGTGTACCACTGTAGTAGAAAGCTTTCATCTACCCACCTTGATAGAGTTATGCAAATATGCTTCAGTCAGTATATTTTACATCTATTATACAGACAAGAAAAATATACTCCACTGCTATAAATACAGTTTTGTATTGGTGTAACTATGATTATAGGTTATTGTACATTATAGATTTTACTATGGAAGTATTTCAGGAAATGCTCATATGCCTTACTGAAATGGTTAATTACACAAGACTATGAGCAGGTCATACCTGATATAAGTGAGATCCAGGACAAAGTACATAAAACTAATTTTTCTCTTGTGCATCAGATTTTTATGTGAGTGTAACTAGTGTGAAGTCCCTGAGTATAGACTGCAACAAATTTATACAGCTTATAGCAGAGCGGTGTCCTTTAATATTCCTGTCTTTAAGTCCACTTTACAGCCATTATTTGTGTAGATTTAAAAAAAAAAAACATAATATGTCAGTAAAATGATCACTTATGAAATATTTTTATACAAGAATTATTTAGAACAAGTAGGTTAATAAGTCAGACCAAGCAACTATTTATGTAAATATTTGCTCTACTGATTTTCAGAAAAATAGTATGAAAAATTACCCATGACTGCTTGTGCTGTTCTATGCTAACTACAAAGTATATTTCACATCAGTTTGTGAAGAAGTCTTACAGTTAATCATCCCTGTCTTAATAAAAAACCACCATCTTAATTTGTGAAAGAGTAACAAGAGAGTCTGTTATTCTAATTAATCAGCATCTTTAGGTCATCCATGAGAAGCTGTGTTATATTCCAGACATATGACCAGTCAGGTCAGCCATAATTCTGAGGTCCCAAAAACTTACATGCATCATCAGGAAACACAGAACTTAACTTCTGCTAGATATAATTCCAAGACACTAGTTATCAATCAAGCATTTTCCTTAGATGAATTGATATACCAAGTAGTTTTGTTTGTAATAGGAAGAAAAACTACTATAAAATGTCAAACCAATGAGTAAAAAACACCAGAAAAGAGTAACAGAGTTGAAAAAGCAAAACTTCTCTTAAAAGACTTCAAAGTTTCTTTTTGTCCAGGCTGACCTCATGTACAGTTTGATCTTTAAAAGAAAGTAATTGCATTATGATTTTTAGTACTTTGGACAGCAAAATACATTATTTTATAAAATTCAACAATTGAATTGAATTGTACCTCTGCAGCATCAAGATAAATATTCTTTTTATTGTTTTCTTTTTCAAATGGAGCTGTTTACTTTGAAAATTTCTTTGCTTTCATGAGATAGTAGATGATAATATATGCGCTCCTAGGTGAACCCTAAATAAGTAGGCTATTGCATTGTAAGTGCAAACAATGCACATTCCAAAAAGTACTTCTTATGAATAGAAACAGTGAGCCACTGATGATTCAAAGCTGATGATTTCTGGAGGTGGGTTATCCAATATTTGACAATCTGCATTGTTGAAATGGTGATGGGATAGTGGAGTGTATGGCACAATGATCTGTAGCTTCTGATCTGAATCTGTAGCTTCATATGTCATACTGACACAGCTTCACTTACTGGAAATCTAGTCTAAGAGGAGCAATTTTCAAGTCCAGCTAGAAGCAGAGTAGGATGATAGCGCCAAGGGGCCGAGAGCATTGTCACCTGCTGGAGCAGAACTCATAGAGTTACTTCACCAGGGACAAGCAACTGAAAAAGTAATAGATGAGGAATAGCTGTTGTCTAGTAGACTTGCTGAATGTATTCAAGAGGCATTCTAACGGAAAGGAAAGGAAAGGAAAGGAAAGGAAAGGAAAGGAAAGGAAAGGAAAGGAAAGGAAAGGAAGAAAGATATTGCTAAAGCAGCAACCTTTAACAGGAAATGAAGTAGCACCATGTAACTCTTTCCTGGACAGCTTATCTTACACTGTTTAAACAAGATCTTAAATCTTTGTATGAATAAATGAAGAATCTTAGGAAGTATAGTACACCTGAACTCACCTCAAAGGATATTAACAATGTTTTTCTAGCTCAGTGAGGTCCTCAACCTCCATTCAGAATATCAGAGTGGTAGCTGTCAAGCTAGGAGACATTCCTTACTGCACATGCCCTATTCAGTCTGTAACCCAGCAATAAATACTGTTATACTTGAACATGTGCTGACTTCTAAACCAAGTAACACTGTTAATAGTGAAAGTGAGTGAGTGCATGCAAAACAGATCACTGTGTCGGTGGGAGCTCTGAAGGAACAGATGTGAAGACCTGAGCACTAAGCACAGCAGGCTGGAAGAGTCTGTATCTCCCCATTGCTAGGAAATTGCTGGCCCACAGCCAGGGGTGAGGTACTGAGCTGAGTACATGGACTGTAATAAAGTTACCAAGTTACCATTAGAATAAGGATAATTAGCATTTAAATGAATGCATCACTTAAAACACTTAACATTTTATCAAGACAATAGGAATTTATGGTAGCCCTCATCAAAGCCACAATTTTTATCTGAAAGTTAAAAACAAGAATATGTAAGCAATGTATTGTGTTCCAATAAAATATAATTTGGTGTACATTAGTTATGTATTTTCTTCATGTTTAACAGTAAGTGTTGTTTTGTGTACTATCTTTCTAAGATGTCAAAGGTTTTGTAAGAGTCAAAAAATTCAGTTACAAAATTATGAATGATGAAGGAGAGTCATAGGATAAGGTAAACATCACAGAGAAAAAGTTTTTGTTAACGTATGAAAGAATAATATGATTCATTAAGGAAGTCCTAGCAAGTTTTCCATATTGTATTGTATTAACTTGCAGAAACAAGTTAAAACAAGATTATATAAATATTAATTAGGGACATTACTGGATATCAGTGTTCTCCATACAACCTACTTAGAGATATTTCTTACTGTGTGTCATGGTTTAGGTTTATGGAAAAATACTATCTAAATGAAAAGATAACTGAGAAATTCTACCTGAATGTTTTAAGCAGCTACGTATTTTGACAGAAAAAAATAATTTCCTCTAATATTGTGAAACAAATATCAAATATAAACCAAATTATACTCTCCCAACAAAATCTATTTACTAACAACATTTTAGCAAAGATTATAAAGAAAATAGGTTTGGGTTTATTTCTTAAATATTGCCTGAATCTTTTGTAATGGTTTAGAACTTCAATAACTGACTCAAGATTGCAAGAAGATGAAGTAGTTTTGGGAAAAACATGTTCATACCATCAGAATCATAGAATAGGTTATAAATTTCTCCTATATGACAATGAACTCATTATGCCTATATCAGAACATAGGTATTTTTAGGGTTCAGGAGAGCAAATTCATTAGTACATGTATTTTTTCAAGATAGGAATAAAAAAAAATATTAATTTTATTAAAAGATTACAAAGCTTTTTGGCCAAAAATTGCAATAATTTTAATTAACATTTAAAAGGCTAATTGTTATTAAAGGTAGATCAAAAAGAATGAAGATAATATTTGATACTATATTAAGACTTCCTCTGTTGTCAATAGAATAACCAAAGTACAAGAAGAACCCTAATTAATAAATAAAATCACAGGAAAAACTGAAAAATATTTGAATGCTAAACAGAAAAACAAGTCTAGTGTCTTCTGAAGTGTTTGTCCTCCATTAAAAACTTAGATGCACTCTGTGACCTCCATCAGTTACTGGAACCCAAGAGTTATCCAAAAAAGTATCAAATGTTATCCCTTTTACTGTATTGGTCTGTGGAGACAAAAAAGGCACACAGGTAACTTTCTCAGAACAATTACAGCTTCAGAGATGATCACCATCTTCCACTCTGCTGTTAGCTAATTACATTTTTCTAGTCGTTATTATTGCTCATTGGGACCTGACTGAAACCTTTCAAATCATTAAACCTTTCCTTTTTCAATTGATTCTGTTTCTGTTCCTGTAGGTTAGATGCTAGCATTTGGAGACATTAAGGGAAATTAATCCCACTGAAAGATTTGCTGATCTGCATAGTTATTAGACAAATTATGAGCTTTGCTCATGAATATACTGATACCTTTTAGTGAAGACATGATGTACGCAGTATTTATTTTCTGAAACAGTGGAATCTGAAGATGAACTATGGCCCCCAGTATGAGTACAGGGAACATTTTCTGCCCTTTCACAATCTTTGGTTGACTAAGCAATTTATATCATAATCCAGCAGAACATCTTAAACCTCTAAATCATGCATATCTGGAACAAAGTTTTCATTCTCAAATAGAAGCAAAACTCTGTCAACTTAAGTCAGATTTCTAATCTTATGCTGAAAAAATGTCACAGTTTTAAAGGTTTGTTTTCCTCATATAAATCCTAATAAAGGGCTGTGTTTAGTAGTTATTTAAAGATGTAGATGCCTTCTTTCCTGAAATAATTGAATTAACTTGGAAATCTACGATGCTTTTTAAATAGCAAGATTTACTGTGAAAGGTTTCAAGTGTTCATATTTTTAATCTGTAAATCAGAAGGAAGGTTTATTGGAGGATCACAGCCATGTTGTAATGGTATAGGTCATCACTCACATATTAAAAGGAAAAGAATGAAAAAAAAAA
>VWZY01002291.1:363422-377713 GCA_013399075.1 Chloroceryle aenea
TAGAGCATCACTAACATATTAAAAGAAAAAAAAAAAAAAAAAAAAAAAAAGGCTAAGTAGTTGATTTTGTAAGTTGTGTGTATTCCCGGAATGTTTTTCAGGATGCTCTATAGATAGAAATGATCAGAACTTTCTAGTATTTTTTGACATTTGGGTGTACTAGTAGGTTAGTGGAAATGCTTGAGTGCCCTGGTAAGAGCAGAATTCATTCTGAAAACAGCATTTCTTGTTTCTTCATTTTGCTGCTGTACCGTATTGATCTAATTGAGACATAGTTTCTTATTATACAGTGTTATTACAAAGTGTGAGAATACCTGCTTATATCATTTCTGACACTGTTCATGCCATGCTGGATGCATTAGCTGATGATGAATGACTTACAGGAAAACATTGAATACCTTTGCTATATGCCCTTGCATTACAGGACCTTCACACTGTGTTACCAGTAAAAAGTGAGAGGTGTGAACTGCTGAGCTGGTCATTTATGACTTCTTATCATTGTGGGTGGGTTTTAGGCTTTTTATTTACTTATTTATTTATTTACGTCTTCATAGTGAACAAAACAAAATGTGCAGATATTTTGGATCATGAATTCCTATATTGACGTGTGACTCCATATTCATTGCTCAGCTAATAATTCATATTTCTTCCTGAACTTTGCACAACCACTGACAAAACTCATTTGAAAGGTCTTGCCCATGCAGCTGCTTTTTTTTTTCTTCTTTTTTTCCTCTTACCAGAAAAAAAATAATTGTTCATATACCTACTTAGCTGAAAAGACAATCAAGGACACTCACATTCAAATGAAATGCTACTATTCTCTGATAATATAGGACTTCAACCTAGTATTTTCAGAGTATTAGAAAGTACAGGTTTCTTATTCTGTATGGTATTTTGAGCATTATATACCTTTTTAATATCTCTGTTAGAATCCATGATGTAAAGATACAAACAAGGGACAGCAGTGCTCTGTTATGTTGGATTCCAGTTAAGCAAAGTAGCTTTCTGATGGAGGATCCAGTGCTGCAGACCTTACTCAGGTTTCATTCACTACAAATACATACTGGTATTAAGGAATGAAAAGGGAATATGAAAGGCAGAAATTGGACTGCAGTCATTTCACTAATTTAATTAAATTCAGTCAGTATCTATTAGGGACTGGATTGTGTCATTCCAGCTGATGTCCTTCTCAGCAAGCAGTCTGAAATAACCTTGAACTTGTACTTCAGTTACAGTACTAACATAAAAATAACACTTTTTGTATCATAAAAGCTAATTTCCCATATGCAAGAAGAATTGTTGAGGGTACTTGCTTGGGACTGTCACTTGCTCCAAATATCAATTTGGCAATGAAATTCATCCATTTATGTTAGTCACTTTATTTTCTTGGAGTGAGAACTAACATAACTTCCTGAAGCAGGCTCAGTACTTTTCTTCACATAGTCTTTAATGATAGTACCATTAAACTGGTTTGCAAATCTAAAGGCAAAAATGGGCTACCCACTAGACTGTGAAGGCCTGTGAGATACATGCTTCAGGGAATCTAGCGCTTATTCAAAAGAAAGAAAGACAGTTATCTGTTGTAACACCAAGAATACTGCATAAACATTATAAAGCTTGAATAGTACCTACAGAGCTTTAAAAAAAAATGCTCCATATTGTTTAAAATTCTTACTGAAGGAAGCAGGTGTTTTGCTCTCTGCCTTGTAATAGAGAATTTGAGAGAGTGAAGCTGAATGATTTGGCTGAGGTCACTTAGCAGGTCAAAGAGATGTAATAAAACACAATTAGCAAAGCAGCAGGTGAGGATAAGAAATTGCATCAGGAAATGAAACACAGGATGTATTCAGAGCTGTGATCTCTTGAGAACTGAACTCTACTCCACAGTGCAGATATACTACCATCTCTTGAAGCCTACTGCACTTTACTAGGCAACTGAATGAAGCAGCTGGCAGAATGTGTGTGTGTGTAGTGAGCACGTGCAAAATTTACACTGAAGAAGCCTGTTATTATCTTTTTCTGCTTGCATTAGAGCTGTGTTTTTCTATATCTGCATCACCTGTTCTCATGGTAAGTTTCTCATGCTGTATGTCTTTGTTGAACAAGAAATATATCACTAAACATAGATAAAGACTTGAGACTCCTGTTAATACCCAATGCCTTCCCTGGAGCACTGAGCACAATGGTATTGGACCTGAAACACCCGTGTATTGTTAAACTTCATAGTGGTGACAATTCTAGAAATAACAGTTCTATTTTAGACCATTTTAGGGATAATGTTGGACTCAGAATTGTTGGGGTGATTTTTTCCTACTCTGAAGTCTATGTAGATGGAAATAAGACACCTGGCTTTGTAATACACAGTCAACCAAAAATAACCCTAAGAATATATATTAAAAAAAAAAAAAAAAGTTAGAAAACAGTTTTGTTTTTTTAATACAAAAGCAATTTTATAACAGGTTCCATGATGCATATCTGCTCAATCCAAGGATTTTGGCCAAAATGCTGAACAGTTCAGAAAAATACAAGATTTTGATCACTTATAAAATAATAAAAGTTCCTCTTTTATCAGAAAATGTCTATGAAAGCGTATTGCAAAACATGTGTCAGAGGACACTTTAGTGCTGGTTTCTCACTCATGAGAGTGTAAGAACTGCCGTCTTTTGTCTGACCATGTACCTGTCCCAACCAGGATCTTTCTTCTATCAGATCCAGAAATGGATGCTTGGGGTGTATTGTGGAAAGGTCAGGAGAAATACATAAAAGCTCTATTAGCAAATTAAACACCCTCAGAATGATCGTCTCATATTTGTCTTCCGAGTGCCCATGTTTTTAACTCCACTCTCTTCCCTAATGTACCAATAGACACCAGTAGTAATGTGTAGGGATTGTGGGCCCAAATAGGCTTTTATCCATAGAACTGCTGGCTGACATTCCCAGGGTCTGTGCATTGATCTGGGTTACAAGAAGAGTGCAGGGAGTTTCATGACCAAACAGTTAAGCTTGCCTTAAACAGAGGAATGGATTATATTCTCCTTCAGCACCTCTACCAACAGAGTTTTGTGTGAGTATGCAAATTGCTTAAAATAAAAGCCCACTAATGCTGTGTTTCTTGTTGTCTTGAGGTCTTACAGAAAATCCTACTATCTGATTTTTATCAGAATTGCAGGTGGAATCGTCAGGAGTTGTGCCTGACTATGCAAAGTGCTGTTTAAGGTTAGGTATTTTAAAAGTCAAGCCTTGGATTTCCAGTTACGTAACAGTGACAAATGGTTTGTTTTAATTCAGAATTATAATAATAAAAATTAGTCACACTGATGGTATTCATGTACAATAGCCATAAGTGGCACAAAAAGCCAATGGCAAAAATTTGTAATTTTGTAAAGAAAAATTAAATATTTTAATTCAGTTAAGCAAATTAATAAAGGAACAACACATTGAATAATGAGGATAAAAGAAATACTGAATAGTTGTTCTTTCAGTGCCCTTTCTATGCATGAAATCAATTAAAAAAAAAAATAATTCAACTATTCTAAAGACTACATGAAATGTAGACATGAAAGGAGCTTAATTAGGCTTTCACTGGCCCATAATTCATATTTACCTAACGTCAGACCTCTTGTAGCTCTTGTCTTACTTTAAACATTCCTTTTCTGAGCCTGATGTTTATACCTACCTAATACTTTCCGTCATAGAAGAATGTCTCCAAGTTTATGGAAGGGTTTACACAGTTTGCAAATAGAGTGCTCCTGCAATTTGAAACTGGAACTTGCTTTTGTCAGAAGGAACTCTCCTTAGGGTCCCAGAAAATATTTTTTTATGTTTTCAGGAAGATATGTTTGTTTAGGAGAATATCATGAGAGATCCAAAAAGTTGCCTTTGCCAACTCATTAAACATGCTAGAAGCTATACAAAAATGCCTATACTCCCCTATCCCACACTGATTTTTTTTTTTTTCCTTTTTTTTTCTTTTATGTGAAGTTACCTTAGTGTCGCATTTGGGGAAATATTGAGAACATTCAGCACCTAGCTTCAAATATGTAGCTTTTGACACTACAGGTACTAGGGTACCTATACATTCAGTGGAGTGGTCTTTGCCTACAGAGGATAACACAGAGCACCGGGAACTCTAAAACACTGTCTGGATGTACCTTCTCTCCATTGTCTTATTGAAAAGACTAACTAATAAGTTTCAAAAAAAAAATCCTTAAAAATACCTCCCTCTTCAGCCTAAATCTTCCCACTGTTTGTAATAAGAGCTGATTTTAATTAGTCTCTCATAGACCTGATTTTGTTAATATTATGAAGAAATGCAACACAACTCCAACCAGCCTGTTCTCACAAGTTCTCATGCTCATCCATACCAACACTCAGAAGTAATTTGCTCAGGAGAAAATATAATTACTCTGCCATATTACCTGTATAAATAGTGTTGTTGCTCATAAACTTCACTTCCACAGACCTCCTTTTTATTGCATTGATAAAAGCATATTCATATTACTGTGCATGGACCTTGAGCCTTACTCTCAAGTAGATGATTGCAGATGGAGAAAAGGTATTGAAGGCAATACTTCATAAATTCGTAGCATTATAAAAAGTAAGAATTTAAATGAGAAAGCTGAGTTAAAATGATATCACTGAAGTTCCATACAATAACTTTATTTAAAAAGTTCAAGAAAAATTTAAAACTATATATTTATTTAGTTTGTTTCTTGCTGTCATTTTTGCTTTCTTGTGCACATCCATTGTTTTAGAGACCCTAAGCAGGTGATCACATGCTCTTCCATTCTACTTGTGTTCCTTGCAGGGCATGGGAATGTGTAAGGAATGTGTCAGAAATGTGTAGCAAATGATATTATTTTTTGTAGTTGCTTTATCACATAGCTTGCAGAATTTGGAAGGTATTGTCCTCCAAGTGTTTTCTGTCATCCAAACTATTCCTGTGTCACAAAGATGCTATGTGAATCTCCGTAAGTCATTTAAGTTAAAATATTAATGTCACAACTAATTTTCTGCTCTTCATTGAATACGTCTGCTCAACTTTGTCTTGCTTTTCAGATCTTTGGAGCCCTTAGGGAAGTACTGTACCTTTTGAACAGTGTTCAGGGAATGGAGAGTATTCGACATCATTTGCAATAAATCAGTGGGATCTGAAGGACTGAGCCCCAGGTTGGGACTCTCCACAGCCCTGAGTTCTGGAACTACAATTAACATTCCCTCTAGGACGTCGACACTCAGACTTACAGTGATCTTCCAGTCTATCAGGTGAGCTGTGGTATTTACCTATATGATTTTAGTTTCTGTCAAATGTAAGATAATTCAGCTTACCTCAGTCTGCCAAAAAATAGGTTTATTTATTACATTCAATGGCAGCACAAATACCCTCCTCAGTCCTGTACATGCCATCACTTCCTCTACTTATGGTGCAACCACAACCCTTGACTTGCTCCTTCTTTCTGTAGACCAGAAAACAGACCTGAAGTTTAGTCTCCTGCACACAGAGTTCTTTTACAGGACTCCATTCCTTGTCATCACATGTTCTGAAAGTAATGACATCTCCAGTTCTGTTGTTTGATTTGCTGTTTGCAAATGACACTAAAAATTTGAACTATGCCATGCTTCAGATTTAGACTTTTCTCTATAGAAAGAGCTAAAAGGAGAAAGAGTTAAAACAATGTGCCCAAAATCTGTTCACACCTAACATCTGACTTGAGAAAAAAAAATAGTGTATTTTTCAAGATACATCCTCCTAGATAGATCTGGAAATAAACTCTGGGTCACAGTACTCACACTCTCATTTTAAGTGTGCTGTGAGTGAGATAAAGAAATGGATGAATACATGCAGGTTTCTTAAGTGTTTACTTAGTTTATAGTTAGGTGGGCTAAAACTTTGTGAATAGTAAACTAGGGCTCTTAGAAATGTTTCTCACATTCTACCAATATGGAAAAAGAAGATCAATGACTCTATTATTATTCATGATTTGCACATAGCAAATGGAAGGAGAAGGGGGAAGCTGTTTGCTCTGTATCACACATTCATCAGAACTGAAATACCTTTACTTATAGCCCAATCTCCTAACCACTGGACTGATTTCCTAAAATGGCTTAAAAGTGAGACTTGGAAGTAGGTGATCATTTTCACCCTTTCCCTAAAGAAAATTACTTGGAAATTCAGAATAGTGATTTTTTTTGGCTTGATAGCTTCAGGTTTTAATAAGTGAAAAAGTGTTTCAGAAGGGAGTCTACTTATATTACTAGACAGTGAACAGAAATCTGCGGAGGAAGGAAGGGACGTCTGATTTTTTCCCATCCTGAGCAAGACAAAATCCATAGAAAAATGCCAAGGTTCATCTGCTTCCATGACTTCCTTTACATTTTTTGATTTTCTTGTTTTTCAGGTATGTATCAAAAATGAGTGGGATGAAATGCCCTCTACTGTTTAAAAAATGTGACTAGAATCTCAGCATAGACTGAGTAGCTGTCTTCTAGATAATTGAGGTTAGGTAAAATTAATCCCAACATTAATAATTAAACTTCTATGGAAAGAATTTTAAATTTCAGTTACATTGAAAGGTACGGAATGTGTGCATCATGTCTTATCATACCATTAATTAAATTGTGCAGAGCTGAGGGAACACAAGGCTTGACACATATGCTTGGTCTCGGATTTTGAAGTAAACCTGTGTTGTGCCCTCAATGCTCTGTAGAGCAAGAGGTTGAAAGATGGACATATATAAGCATAGCCCAAAACTCAACAGCTTTGCTGTGACAGAACAGGACATTCAAAGCCTTCACTTTTTGCTCCCCATGCGCAGCATCTACCTGTTGGAAACAGGACTACAGAGTTTCCCAGAAGTGGATTTTCTGTACTTCTATAACCTTTGCTAATTCTTTCCTCTGCTGGCTTTGTTGTTTAATTGCTTGTTTATTAAAGAAGTGGGATTTTCTTAGGAGAAGGCAATTCTGTTGATAACATTTTCAAAAGATAGATTAGAAACATCCATCTGTATTTGAGCACCGAAGACATACTTTTGTTTTCAGAAGTGCTGAAAGCCTGCAGCTTTTACTAGCCACAGCTTCAGGTTCTCAAAAGTCAGGAGTCATCACTAGCACACAAGATATAAACAACCTTACTCAAAACCCCTATTTCAAACTTTTGCATCTTTATACAGATACTGTGGAAATTAATATGTTAGAGATTTTGAGACAGCTAGCAGCTACTAATGAAAGCCAGAGAAGTACTGAAGGTGCATATATTACACTAATATTTCACTAATAGCTTAATTTGCAGCTGAAGTGAGTCTGCTTTATTTTTCTAAAAGCATCTCTAATGACAGGGATATGTTGATGTACTCATGCAATATAGTGGTGATTTATGAAACCAAGTAAGCAAATAAGAAGATAAATTGTATAACTTTATGCATTTTTCTGAATACATGTAGAACTAAATTCTAGAGAATATTCAGCCTGAAGCTAATAGGTATAAGACACTGTAGACCATACTAGTAATAAATACATTAAGCTGTTTAGTTAATCACAGATCTTGCTGGTGAGTTCTGTAGCTACATCTCTAACCACTCTGCAGGCATGTAGGTTTGGGTGACTAAGCAGTCCTTATAACACTGATACAGAAATAAATGTTTAGCTAGGGCTGAATCTAACTATTTGGTTGTGTCCTGAACTCTCTTTTCTCCGAGTCAAATATTATTTTTAGCTTTTACTGACCTCACCAGCTGACTCCACTCCTTCTCTGGAGACTTTAAAGACCTGTCCAGATGCATTTCTGAGTTATCTGCCCTAGTTTTGGTCCTGCTCTGGCAGGGTGATTGGACTTGATGATCTTCAGAGGTCCCTTCCAACCCCTAACATTCTGTGATTCCGTGATTAGTTGCTGGTCAAAGGCATTTCTCCCCCTCTATATCTAAACTGACTGACAAAAGAAATTGTGTTCTTCAGATACAAAATGGATTTTATTGCTGAGGTCCACAGTGCAGATCACTGGAAGTTATGTAATAATGTGAAAGGACATATAATTGAAAGGCTGTCAGAGGATAAAAGTGTATCAAACTTCCCAGAGCATTCGCATTGCAACTCATGAAGTCAGATGACATTGAGAGAGCAATTCAGTGTTTAATGCATGCACCTCTGGTGGCTGTGCTCTTCCACAGTACTAGCTGTTGAAGTATCAATCACAAAGTCTGCAGCATAGAATTTAATACAGGAGTTTTCCATTAAAGAAGTTAGCTGTTGCAGTTCACAGTAACTTTCCTTCTAGCTCAGCTTACCTGCTAAGGAAAGCTGAGGACACTGTACTTTGTCCTTGAGTAGGCAGGACTGCTTTCATCTTATTCTTCCCTCTGGAGCAGAGAGGAAGTAGAGTGTGAGTTCATATTGAGCAATGCACAACAAGTAAGTAACTACAACACAGGCATATATTATTATTTGATTTCTTTTTGAATGTCAAGCAATAACACATGAGAAATAAGAGTAAGTCTGTAACCATCCTGGAATTATCCTAAATGTGCTATAACACCATAAAAGATGCTTGTATTTACTACAAATAATAAAGCTGTAGCATTACACTGATCAAATTCAAATCAGTTCAACTGGATAATTTTCAGTGAAGAGGTGCTTATGAAACACAAAATGTACTCCAGAATGGAAGGTTCATTGCCTCCTAATCAAAAGCAGTCAGCTTTAAATTCCAGCCAGTCAGGTGATAAGTTTGTCATTTCTCAGCTGCGCTCTTAGAGGGAAGTTGCCAAGAAGGCTTGACAGCCTTTAAACTTTGCAGAACATTTTTTGCCTGTTTCTGAATGTCATGTTGATCTGCAAAAACTCCTGGGAAGCTGGGAGGAGAGGCAGAGTAACAGCAGTTCTATTAAAATATATTTGCAGCAATGAATGTCAAGCAGATTTTATGGTGTGAAAAAAAGTGTATTTCCTGAAAAGAAATTTTCACCACCCCTCAAGTCTGGTTCTTTCCTCTCTCATTGTGTCCAGCTACTTTGGGGGACTGAGGGGTGTCAGTGATTAATTGCCTAGGTGTCAAAAGAAATACAGCCTTGTAATGCATTGTTAAAAGACAGAGATCAGGGTGTCTGAATTAAAATGGGAAACTCTTAAGTAAATGGTTTCTGGCTTGTGTTGTTGATTGTATACAGCAGTAAGGTCTAGAGCACAAGCCAGAAGTAATTTGCTTTCTTAACTTAGAACAATGGCAGCTCTTCATTGAAAACATATTTACAGTAGGGTTTTTTTTTTTGCTTTCTACAGGTTTAGTACAAAAGGGAGAGACAAAGTTTAATATGCACCAAGGCAGTAAGAGAGAAACTTGTCTTTGAACTCTTATTTCCTCTTAATCAGCATGAGCTCTGCTAAATAGGGGTAAGAATTATGAGTAGGTGGACACCATCTAGGTTATTGAGAGCAAATCACTTTCAGGGGAATAACATTGCAATCTGAGCAACAGAGTCTGACCTTTAAGTGACTTAGGATGGACAGGTCTTCTCTGTTCTCAGCATGAACAACAATCTCAGTGCAGCTGTCAGCCATCTTTCCTGAAGTGAAGGTCTGATTTACCCTCTTTTGATCATTATACCATTGTCCTTGAAGAATTCTCTGATGCTGATTAATGTCTTCTGTTTCACATCCTTAAGTGTGAGACCTTATATGTATTTTAGTCTTTTTTGGTATTGGTTGAAGTCCCATTAAACTTCTGAAATTCTTAAACTGCTTCTTGGACATTTTTTTGTCTAGTAACTTAGGTTTTAAAAGTAGCACCATAAACATTAATTGAACAGCCATTAAGCATTAAGGCTGTTTGTTTTGGGTTGATAGAGGATATAAAGCTTCATACCCTGTGGTGGAAAACAATTAGCTCTGATGATGAACATGCTATTAAATATACCATTACCAGACTTCTATGAGTTTGACTTTAGAAAATCACAATCAGCTGTAGCCAAAGCATACAAAAGTGAAAGAAAGTCATATTTTAATTTTCATGTCAGAGCCTGTTATAAATATTGTCATTTCTAATGTTTTATGCTAATGACAGTGACTAATGGTAGTCATTACCTCCATTCATTCTCATAAAAAATTTCCTCAAGAGAGGATGATCATAACTAGAATGCTGTTTAAAATTAAACCTTTTTTTTTTTTCCTCATAAAATACAGAATATAAAACTCATTTAAATACCAAGAGGTTGGATAGCTAATTTTTCTTTGGTTTGAGTTTATTTGACAACTACAGCTGTTGATAATTGTGCCATGAGTGGAATGGATATTCTTTTTAGAAATATTTTTTGCATGATAACATGTGTATAGGTGTCATGACTTTGTATGGTCTTTGCAGAGTGCAATAAAAAGTGAACCTCACAGCAAGATACCTATGGCTAGAATAAAAGTCTTATACTGCCCCAGTAGAGCCTTAATTTTAAGAACATTGAATTTCCTCATCCATTTCTTATTTCAGTTATGAATTCTGCTTACTTGACAGGTACAGAGTACTTCATTATGTGCATGAACAGAAATGCTTAAATGGATGAAGCAGCTATTTACGTCTGATAGGAGCTAAGTGGGACATTAAATTAATGCCAAACAAGTGAGTGCTCATTTTAGTTTCGTTATAAATGGCTGCAGCACAGCAGTAATGTGTTGACTCTCATGTGCTGACAAGTTCTATATTTCTTACAAACTTCCCTTAGAGCTCAATGTGGAAAGACAAATTCACACTCCGCATGATGAAATTAGCAGCAGATGCATTAATAATTGAATAAGGATCTCTGGAGACACACTGTAGTTTAGCAGGAGAGTTGGTGACTAGCTGGTTTTAACTAGAGGCTTCTGTCATATATATATATATATATGTGCTTACCAAAGCCCCAGGTTAAGAGCCACTGACTGTATGTAGGTTTTGGTATCAAGTCCACTTCTTACTTTTAGAAGAGCTTGCATAGTCATGTTTGGCAGGTCCACGAGCAGACTGCTGACCGTTAATCTGGGCAGTGTGTGGCCTTGTTTGTCCCTCTGTGACTGTTCTCAAACTTACAACAAAATTCAATACAATCCCTTCTGAATTTCTGCATTGCATATTAGTGACTGAAAGACTTTCACTCTATGCAAAACTCTTGCCATGGGCCTCCACATCTGGAGTTCCTATACTGTTGAAATATTTTCCTGAAGTACAAAACCCATCTTCTCTCAGAAAAAAACGTTGTTACTGTACTGCCATCTTCATTTCCATCCCTGTAAGCAAAGTTTTGGACAGTAGCAAAGAAAACAAGAGGATTACCATGATGCAATTACTTATACTTAAATTATCATCTTTCCTCACACCACTTAGTATTATGCTCAAAAGACACTGACAAAACAGTGTGACGTCTCATAGACAAGAATACTACTGGAGTCAATTCTCATGGGCTTAAAATTAGTACTTTATTGCACTAGTGCCAAGAGTACACAGCAATTTGAATAATCTGAGAATTTGTTCCTGTCAGAAGAATAGTACCAAAATTTGTCACGCAGCTACTAGACTAGGTTTATGTTACACATATTGAACTGAGCTCTGTGTTTTGCATTTACAAGTTATTTTATAAACCTCAGGATCTGGAAGACAGAAAAAAAATAACTCCAAAATATCTATCAGTGTATTTTCTGAAGTTTCATCAGTTAAAGGAAAGCTAATTCTATTCTTAGATTTTGTAATATATTTCAATATCTTGAATAAGCTATAGTATGGTTTAATAAATTGGTATGGTCTTTAAAACAATACTCATTAATATAGTATGAAGTAAAATCCTTTCTCTTTAGATATGCAACTTTTTTTTTATTTAAGAACAGTGTATATATTATTCATTCATCAGTCTTGTCCTAATCAAAAAATTGAATTTGACATCTTTTTATTATAAGAAATATTTAAACAGTTTCTGTTGCCACTTGAAATAGCAGATTAGTTCTAGACATTCATATTTGTATAATGAAATAATGTCTCAATCCTTTAGACATCATGAAATATCCTGCAAGGAACGAACAGTACATTTTTTTTGTTTTGTGATGTTGGACTACAATACAGATATTAGAAATCAGAGAATATCAGATAAAGGAATAAACATGCTAAAATACCCTGGCTTCAGCATCACTGCTTTTGCAGAGCTTGAAACAAAGATGTGAAAATTAAATTGGATTTACACACACAATTTTAGTGGACAGAGGTAACTAATAATAATATTATATATTATTTTTCATTTGATTCATAAATGTATAATACATTTCATAGTTGCTTAAAAATATAACATTACCATCATCTGAGTTTTTAAGGGAAAGACTAAATACTTAAAAAAGGTTATGTACTGCTGGATGAGAACAATATACACGAATTATGTAGACCATAGAGGAATAAAGAAGCTGTATTGATGGGGACAGGGGAAGAGAGATCACAGTCATTAACTATGGCTTTATGCGTCACATGTCTGTACTGTGGGTTTAATCCTATTAACTGCTTTCCATTCATTCTGCTATTCCCATGGAATAGGATTCTAAATCTGCTCCAGGTTAGTCATTAGTATTATTCAGTCCAATAACTTTTGTATCTTTTGTTAGCATATAGAAGGCATGTCAAAGGTGACACTGTTTATTCTTAACATCTGAAGTAATCACCAAATTTCACAACTCTGGGCAGTTACCAGTCCTGTAGAAGCAAAGGGATATTTCTAAAGCCTTCCAGTGAATTAATAAACCAATGGCTTTTTCCAGGTTTTGCAGGTGACTGGATGTTCAAAACTGCAAAGCAAATTAAAAGAATCCTTTCTCTTTTGCTGTCATGGTAATTTTGCACTTGAGTATATGAGGATTTGCTAATATAAAAGCTATTGAGGAAGATACAGAGTGATTTTCCTCTAGCACTGCCTTGAAAAGTAACAGTAAATGTTGCATTTCAAATTACAGCTTACCTTGAAATGTGACTTCATTTTTTAAAAAAATGAACACCAGATTTTCATCCCTTAGTGAATTCCAATGAGAGGTAATCCACTTAGAAGTATAAACATAATTTTCTAATTGTCAGTCCAGTAACCTCAGCCTGAAGATCAAGTGGCTCCTTTTTGTTTTATGCCTTATCATGCATATTGATGCTTCTACAGGCCAATTTTTTTTTTTCCTTATCTATTTAAAACCTTCTAGTCTTCATACTTTTTCTCAGTTGCCTCATTCTTTTATTATTATGATGACTCTTCTGAATTGTTGACCAAGTATTTAGATGCACCATTGGAATAAGTTGACAAGTGTCTTGGTACTCCATTCATATGTTTGTACTTTTCTACAATTTTCCCAGAAGAATAAGTTGTGCATTAAACTTGTGTGAAATGAAGGGAAATAAACAACCATCTTACCTGAACGCGGTTATGGAGAAACTGGTATATGGTGCACCCTCTATAAGCACACAAGCTCTAGGAATGGTCAAGACAGATGAAGCAGAGCAAGATGCTGCAGCAGCAAATTATTGCTGCTAGAAATTGGACAGAATATCAGTTCATTCCTTGGGAGATCTTGGGATGACAAAGTATGGGCAGTGTCCATACTGAGTCCTAGCTTACTGTACTCAAGCAAAACAAACACACATATATATGTATATAGGGTCACTGTGCATATCCAGATTTTCCTCTGATAGCTGTGATAGCTGTGCTGAGCTGGCAGGGCTAAAAGTTCATCACAGTCCCAACTGATTTGATTTGATTTCTTTCTGCGCACCCTGAAAAGAGCATGGGCAAGTGTTTCCCTATGTTCTCTGTGAACCTTCTTTGAATTTGCCAAATCAGATGGAATGCCAATTACACAGACTGATCCAAGCTTTTGCATAAAATTACACCACTTCATTCATCCAAGCAAGTAATACCATAATTCTACTTTTACTTCTGATGCTATTTGTAAAAGTAGGGACTGTTTTTCCTAGTGCCTCATATGAGCAGTTCAGCCTTTCCTGATCACAGAAAAAGGTGTGGTTTTTTACCACTTCTCATTTGCTTTCCAGTCTACTGAAAGAGACTTTTGTCTCCCATCATGGTCTTCATCAGTTCCCTAATACTTCGTAATCCAAGTAGTGTTGTCATCTTTCTTGCTTCCCTACTGTCTTTCTGATAATGCATGGATAACGCATAAGATATCTGCTAAGTTTAAATTAAAATGTCTGATTTGAACTTTTTTGTTTTTTGGTTTTATCAAGGGTAAATCATGTTTGACTAACCTCATAGCCTTCTATGAGGAAATTACTAGGTGGATAGATGATGGAAGAGCGG
>VWZY01002291.1:377887-503836 GCA_013399075.1 Chloroceryle aenea
GTGGAGTCTCCTTCACTGGAGACATTCAAAACCCGCCTGGACATGTTCCTATGTGACGTACTCTAGGTGGCCCTGCTCTAGCAGGGGGGTTGGACTAGATGATCTTTCGAGGTCCCTTCCAACCCCTAGGATTCTGTGATTCTGTGATTCTGTGAACTTCACTATTGAGAAATATCTAAAATTTGGCCCTACAGTGGGCCAGACATTAAAGATGCAGACTTGTTCTTCAAGGTCTCATTGAGGAGCTGACTTTCCCACTGCTTGAACAGTAAACCAAATTTTGTCTTTTCAGATACTCTTCTGAAATGCCTATCTCTCACAGAGTGTAAGAGTACACAGCAGTTTCATGTCTTTTCTGTCACCCTACCTTTTCTAATAGCTGCTTCTCTATGGGGTTGACTAGGAGATTTGCACGTAGACATATTAAAGCAATTTTGGTGACAGGCTTTTGGTATGAATGGATAGTGGTTACAATCCTAATCCAAGCTGGAGGTTCATTCCACATATTTTCAGCCTCAGGTAATCAATGCACATCACAACAGATGTATTTGCATGCTCAGAGTGTATCCACTAACATACTTCTATACATGTCATTTTAAGAAATAAAACATTTTTTAACATAGGTGGTGCATTAAAGGACTTTCTAAAGATAATTAATTACAAGTTCAAAGACTTTGGGTAGGACAGCAATTCTTGAGTACAAACAACTGGATTCTCTTAGTTAATCCCTAGGTAAATGCACTAAGAAAGTGAAGGGAACTGTTAGAAGGGCAAGATTCTCAAGACTGAATCAGAAAAAAACACAGACTGAGAGAAGATGTCAGACATTTTTTTCCTCTGAAAAATGAAAAGTTATGAATCTCGGGTGTTGCCTAACACGGCCAAATGAAATTTGGGCAAGGGAGAAGGGATATAGCATGGATCTAATACATAAAGGCTCTAGGAGTATCAGCTGCTATAAAATCAGGTGACAGTGCAGACTTAAAATGATTTGGAGCAGGTCCTAAAAACTCATGTGACCAGACCTGAGCAGAAAGGTAGATGTTAACACGGAAAGTTTTCTTGCCAAGGACAACAGATTTTGCACTCTCTGTAGCTTTAACACCATGCCTACGTAAAGTTAAAGGGTTCAGACTGAACCAAATTTTTGTCTTGTTTATTTCTTTCTAAGCATCAGTCAAGCAAGGGCAAATAATACATGCATCATTTTCCAGAATATTAAAACAGGTGACAAATTATTAGTATTTATGTATATAAGAAATAACCCAGGTCATGATCGTACTTCTATAAGGGTTAAAAACTAAAACCATCAGCATGAACCATCCCTGTCTCTTAGGCAGATGTTAAATACTGTGTGAATTTTGAGTGGGCTATAGATTCATGTTCCACTTTAGTAGAGCGGATTTGGCAAAGCAATCGATAAACAGGGACCTCTTCCAGATGGAGTGATGTACCCAGAAAGAGATGATCTGTTGGATAACCAGTGTCCAAACCTGAGTGCAAATTTAGGAATATCAGACATTTCTAATGTTTGCCTAGTAGCAATTGGTTCCCCAGGAGGAATAACTGTGCCAGCAGAGAGTTCCTCCCTCGTCCCAAGAATCTGATAGCTCATTTTTGCCTTAAAGGCTAATATTCCAGATTTTTTAAAAAATAAAATGCTGCATAATTTTAGAATTTTTCTCTATCTTAAATGTACAGAAGAGAGTTAAACACCAGGTTTCTGCTAGAGGAGTGGTGTTCAGTGTGTTCATTTTGGGCTGGGGTAGGTGCTTTCACTAGAATTATGGCTGTTCACATTACCCATAAACACATATTTGTAACATATATTAGAAGAATTTTAATTCAGGGCTTACTAATATTTTGTCTTAGTGACATGTTCAAGCTCATTTTACATTAAAAAAAAAAATACATATGGTTTCTCTGATCTCTTCTGTTTTTTAAATTTTCTAAATTAAATGAATAGTATGATGTTCACCAATAAGGAGCACTGACATTTTAGCCACCATAATTTTTCAAGTATTTTAAATGGAGGTTCAAGCACACTTTGGGGCTATGAAATAATCAATATTCTAATTGCACTTCACATTCAACTATTTGATGTTTCTTGGGCATCTGTTAAGCATTGTTTCTATTGGGATGGACAAAATGACTTCTAGATATTTTCCATTAATCCAATGAATTTTATGCCTAGGAATATATATTAGTATCTTGATTTCCGTAGTACATCATTCTGCATTTTTTCAAAATTCATGTTGCATCTCAGTGTATTTCTCAATTACCTACTTTAACATCATCTCTGAAGTTTCTTAACTACCCTACTTATACTTTTATGTTTGTCTTATATTGACATTTCTCTTTCAACCATATTCTTATATTTTAATTACAGTATATTCAGCCTCAATCTTTATACGAATATCAAGGTAGTGCAATAGTCATCTTCTAATATTGCTTTCCAGTCGTTGTTTCCTTGTTATCAGAATCTCATCCAGCTTTTTATCCTTTCACAATCAATATTTGGAGAGATTTTGAAGTTATGACAATCATGATACAGTACAGAAAACAAGATTTTTTGTAACAACTGCTTGTTTAATTGGTGGTTGAGTGGAAAGCATTTTCATTATATAAGCTATGTCTATGAGATCGGAAAGAATTCTATCCCTGAACAGTACCACAGAACAGGGTTACAAGGACTGTGAGATTTTTGCAGCCTCTTGCAATGCATCTTACAATGACAACACCAGGAAAAGGATGATGAATTAGAAAAATGTTATCTATATCTGCTGTTCCTGTGTTCCATGTCTCTATTTCTTAGTATTTCTACTCTCTCTGTACTCCAGAAATATTTTCTGTAACATTTTAATATTTTTACTATTCTCATAAATATATTTTTGAGTAAAAACCAGTTATTTTGTAAATATTTGTGAACTGCAGACATGTTTTCAGCTCATCTCAGTAACTGTGTATTCAGCTGGCAGAAGGCAGAATGAGCTAAGTGCAACAATACAGTGGCAAATAATTCACCTAAAGAATGTAACATATGCTTCAGAGGTACACATGCAGCAACAGAATACTGCGTATTTCTGTCCTATTAACAAAAAAGCAGGAATTTCCATCACACAGAAATTGGTTGGCACAACTATTTCTCTGTGAGAATCTGGAAAAGGCACAACAAAATTGGTCTTGTCAAGGACAAAGATTTGAATAATTCTGATCCAGGTAAAGGACAGTTTAGAATAATAAATGTAATAACCCTGAAAAATAAATATTACAACTCACTTAAGCTTTTTATTAAAACCACAAAGGGTGGACTTACCATAAGCTATAAAAGATGTAATTAAATCATCAGCCTTTATGAATAATTGCCTGTTGTGGTTTCTGAGATGCTCCTTTCTCTCCCAGTACTCTCAGTAACTATGTACAACTCCAAGAATTAATACCTGTAAGGAAATTGCAGTGTCAGACTGACAAAGAAAGTAAAGAAGAAGAAGAAGAAGAAGAAGAAGAAGAAGAAAAAAAGTCATATCTTGCTAAAGCAATAAGGAATCCTATTCACCTCAGTGGGTCTAATCATAGGTGTATACATTGTAAGATCTGTCTCTAGAATTATACTGTGCTAAATATAAGAGTACAGAAGGCAGGTTAATAAATGGACTACAAGTGATTTCTATGGAGTCCTGTGTAGTCCATGTACTAATAAAAACCTCAATGATTTTTAATAATCCCATGATAGTAGCACACCACCTCAAAATATTTATAGAATATTTATAGAGGTCAAGCAGACTCACTTCAGGATGACCCCTTCATACATACCAGAGGTACCATTTCCTGAAATGTAAACATTGGCATCTGCTGAGCCTTAATCCCTAAATCAGAAACACAAATGCTTGGATTAACAAAATATGGAAAGCCTCATTCTTTGTTGTTCACCACCCAGTACAAACCTTTTCATTTTCAGTGTTATGTGCATGACTAACATTCTTTGTCCAGGACTGGAAATGCAGTGGCTTTCTGCCATAGTGATCACAAAGGACAGCAGTGATCAAATTCAAGCCAATCCAAACCCTCACTGAAGCACACTGATTTCAGCAGATTTAAATCAAGCCTTCAACTCAATGCCACACATATGATGCAGTATAACACAACTGAGATTTGATGCTCTTAAGAATCAGAGAAATAAAAAAAAATATTTATTTTTACCCCTTTAAAGAGTAGATGGACTTGATACAGGAAAAAATTGAGGATATATAAAATGTAAGCCTGTGTGTACTGTCATTGAAATCTGGTTTTATACATATAAAGTTATAGCATTTCATTGCACCAGAGACAAGTGTTTAATGACTGTTACATGTTTTAGAACAGATCTGGAACTGTTATCTGTCATATCTGCATATGTATTGAGTACAGAATGCAGATATACAGAATAATTCAATTTACAAACTAAAGCTATAACAATGAATAAACTAAACTCTAATGTTGAGGGAATTACACTTGAAATTCTTTTCCAGAGTAGTTAATATTTGGACAGGATATTTTCTTGATGAAAGAAGAGCTAAAGAGCTAAAAGAAGAGCTTTAGCTCCACTAGCCAAAGAGCTAGTGGAGAGCAATGAGAAGTTGGAAAAGGGTAAGGAAAATACTGTTTGGGTTGTTGTTGCCACGCATGCAGTGATCTTGGAAGTCTTGACCACTCTATTTTGTGCCTTGGATTTTAGGCCTTATGGATCCCAGTAGGACAATCCATAATCATGGATTTCCTGGGGTTTCAAGGTTTCCAGTCTTTCTCTTCCCAAGCTATGCTCCAGCCACTACTCCCAGACTAATACCAGGGGCACTAAAAGTTTTTGGAACTTCTCCAGCTCCATAGCAAGAGGACAAGGAACCAGGTGCTCTTTTTCAACCTGACTGGTTGAGGGGGGTTCCTGCAGCATCTGTTACTAGAGGTGATGAACTGGTAACTGGAAATTGGAGTCATCGGTGTCCTCTCTGAACCAGCAACTCCGTGGAGCCTGAGGTGGCCATTAGGCATTGCCTTTGGCAATATGACATGGAAACAGTCACAGTTCTTCTGGATTCTGCCTAGCTTTATTCCTATTCATTACAGGTAATCAGTGTCGACTCAATTTTTTTTTTTTTTTTTTTGATTCCAGAAATCTATTTGGCTCAGAAGCAACTCTTAATCAGTCTCAGGGAAGAGTGTGATTGTCTACATACAGAAGATTGATGCTTTGAAAATGTTACAAGTAAGTGAAAAATAAAATCTGTAAAATCTCCCTAAGTGCAATTTTAATTGTTTTCTTAAGTCCTTTTTATGTTCTGTTTTCATGTTCTGTCAATTTATGAACACATTAGATTTCATTATACTCTGTAAGAAGAGTTGTTAGGTTAGATACTAAATTTTAGGTTTCTGCATTAGAATTTCTATACCACCTCAAAATGATCAAATAATTACTATTAAATATTGTCTGTGCAAATATGCAGGTTTTGTTTTCATTCCTACTCTGTTATAAAATGCAAGGCAGTATAAAATAAATATGCCCTGAATTCCAGTGTCAATATTCACCTATCTCCCTTTTCAAAAGAGAGTGTAATTTTACCAAGCATTACTTTAACCCCGGGGTAAAGGAAAGTAGCTTTTGTCATGTTAAATAATAAGTTGTGTAAATTTCAGCTGCTGGGAATCTATTCTCAAACAGAAGAAAAAAAGCTATTTCCAGTGGTTATGACTTTTAATGTTCATAATTTTAAATAACCCATATACTGATATAATTCAGGGGAAATCTAGTTTTTCTTCACCCTTACTCTTAAAAAAAGGTCTTAGAAAACAATATAAAATCATATTATATTATGGCCATCGTTCTGACAATTAGAATTGACATAGTACAGTACATTTGTATTTATAGTTTGTACAGTAGTACTTTTAATTTTATTATTCTGCTGCCATATAATTCATGTCTTTCCAGATTTTGTCACACTGAGTTACTTAGCTGGAGCATGGCTGGAACAATAAGACTTGAACCTCTTTAATCATAGCCAGGAAACAAGTTTAAGAGCTGAGAACACTGCTTTGGCTATGGGTGTCTATGTATGCACATATTTATATGCCATCCACTGGACTATAACAGGCAAGCAGGATACAAACATGGGTGAAAAAAACACCTTTTATTTTTAATCTGAGAGATTCTGTTGCCAGCAGCAATATTGGCAAAGAGCATCCCAAACCTTGGATCAATCTCTGTTGTAGAATGGTATTTGTACTTCTTGCACAGAAAAGAGAATTCTTCCTAATTTCTCAAAATGCAAAATATAGATGATCACAGCCACCATTAGAAGGATCTGCTCAGGGGTTTTGACCTTTTTTCATTGTTTGTGTTTTCATTTGTGATTATTAAAACCTTTTTTTTTTTTTTTTTTAATGAAAAACAATGAAGAATAATCACAGAATCAAAATTGTATCTGAAAATTTTTAACCATTTGTATTTTAAGTATCAAAATTTATTTCATCATTGTTGTGCAGTTCAACTACCTGTATTCATAAGGTATACCTGCATGACACTTTGATGAGTACTGCAAAATTAAGAAATACCTGCAGTGAGTAATTAAAAGGCTTGTCTTGCTTGTCTTTTTTTTCAAAATGGGTAAGTGATTATGGACTGCTTCATTGTCTATGAAAAATAAAGTAATTTTTCATTAAATAAAAGTAAATACAAGGATCTAATGGCTTGACAAGCAAGCATAAAGTAGTATTTGGAGAACTGAGATTGAAGAAACTTAGTTGACATCTAACTTCAAACAAAAATTTATTATGGAAAAGTATTCCTGCTACCTGGAAAGCTATCCAGCTACTAGGGAAGCTGATTCCTATATGATACATATAGCTCATGTCTTAGATACATATGATACATAGGATCATGTCTTAAGAAAAGAGGCTGAGTTACTTAATTCTTTGAGAAAACTCAGTGACTTCTCTAAAAAATAATTGAAAAAAGAAAAAAATTAAAGAAACCAAAGGGAAGTGGGGTGGGGGGTTGTCAGTGGAGCAGAGATGGGGGGAAGAAAAATAAGAAAAGCCTTAATGTTACAATCCATTGACTAAATTAGTTTTCCTGGTTTCGGCTTACTGGTAAAAACACCTTAGTTTTCTGTCTAAATTGTAGTTTTCTAACTAAAAGTCCAAATGCCCTGAAAAATTAAGCTGTCACTAGTTAATGATGTCAAAATACCATATCTCAACTGTTCCTGCTTGTTTAATTAGACTTCACTCTTTCTTCCCTCTCGTTTTGAATGCTATTTGTGCATTTGTGATTCTCCAGGCCCTTTTGTCACAGTCCCTTGAAAACAAAACATTAAATCAATGATGCTGATGTTTATGTAGGCTTAATATTAGGCAAAAAAAAAAATATATATAAGTGGCTACTCCTGCTGTCATTAGGATGCATTTGTGTAGTTCTCCATGTAGCAGTTCAAAGTAGAGTGACAGCAATCTCATTCTGAGAAGAGGAGCCATATGGCTCCATTTTATGGGTAGCTGGTTTTATAATAGCTCAGAACAAAACATTCATGATCCTTTAACAGATTCAGATTGCCTGTGTAGATGGGCAAAGTAGCCATGAATAGTGCCCTGGAGTTCCAATCTTTTCCATGTACTTTTCCTTGTGAGGAAATCATGCCAAGGACTGTGGTTTATCAATAAAGAGAAGAAATGTTTCCTCCAAAGAATTTATAGAGTCAACAGGAGCTTCTCATGGTTTGCATAGTTCCTTGAGGTCACACTATGGTAATTACTTCACACCTGTAGACTTCAGTGCCTCCTATAAGAATGTTTTGAAGGCACCCCCAGGCAGAATAGGACAGTCTATGGTGAAATGCCATACTGCTATTTCAAATATGTAGACACTAGAAAAGAATGTAAATTCACGTATTTGGTCACTACATGTTTGTGCGAATGTGCCTGGCTACCCACATGTGCATCTGTGTGAATGCTCTGAAAGGATCTTAAATGACTTGCTTTGGCTTCACTCCTTCCTTTTGATACTGAACTGTCTATATGAATTAAGAAGGAGAAAATAGTTCATAAGAGTATTTAGTTTCATGTAAACCCTTCCTGATTGATGACTAGCCTTCTCCCAGGCCCCAGCATTATAGCACAAAGCAGTTGGTATAACCTGCAGCTAAAACAACTTCTTGGAGTTCTGCTTCTTTTCTAGGGAAGTATGTTTTTCATTAATACTAATGTTCACACTCGGGGGAAAAAAAATCTAAGGAAGTGTGTTATACACAGAACTTCAAGCTATTGCTCTTATTGATGATACTAATCTGTTTTCCTTTAGAGAATCATGCGAATTGTTATTTGTCACTGCATCCCCATGTTCATCTGTTAGTACTTGGGGCTGTGATATAAACCACTTAAAATAAATTCACTGCCCAGACTAGGCAGCTCCTCCTGTTACACCAATATATTTTTCCTATTGTATCTTTTGGTTTGAGTGCTAATGAAAAGATTCTTACCTAGTGCTTTTTAAATGCTCACTTATCTACAGCGAAAGAAAAAATGTAAACAACAGTTAGCAGATTGCTGTCATAGATAGATACAGTCTCTCAGGAGGCACTCATAACACCAACATCATTAAGTTATTCTCTTTCAAGAGGACCATTAACAGTCATTTTATCACCACAGAGTGTGTATGGACCAGTTCCAATGATGGGCAGTTTTCCTGATCAGAGATTTACTATAGGCAAAACCACTTCACTATTGAAAAAAAAAGTCTAAACTGGATTAAAGTCTTAAACTTCTGGTTTAAAGTCCCATTAATACAGACATTCACAAATATCTGAACCAAACTGTGTACCAAAGTAAGCAGTTTATTGTCTCTTTTTTAAAGTTGTATACAAAGGGACAGCTTGTCTCTTATTTTTTGTTTTGATTAATAGCTTGGTTTAGTCATTTTTAATCCTGAGTTAGCTAGAAAAATAATACTTTTGAAAAGTACACAGTGTCACTATAGATCAGTTGGATATGAACTGTGAGTGGGATGCTCTTTGACGTCAAATATAATAACTGTAAAAGTAAATAGGTAAATACTATTAAGAAATTAGCACCTAGTTATTTATTAATAACATTTGAGAAACTTTTAATGGAAAGCTATGTGCCATTATGGTTTGGTCATAAGGATAATTGAAAATTAAAAAGATGTACAGACAAGAGTTCTAAAATTCACAAAGTTTAGGGAAAATGTAGCAGTAATGAAACACAAGTCTGTTAATTCAGTCAAGAGAAGACTGAGAAGGAGCTTGACTCCGCAGCCTTTGGCTATCAACAGGCAAAAAGGATTTCTGACAATTAAGAGCTCTCTAATTTAGGAGGAAGGAATGTATAATTATCTGGAGCCAAGAATTTATTTCTGTACCTCCTCCACCAAATTTAGAATGAGAGCTTTTAACCATTGGAGCAATCCGTGTCCTTCTGAAAGATCCGTTACATCTCATAGAGAAAATACAGAGGCTGATTGAGAAAATTTTGGGACAACACACAGGAGGTTAGACTAGACAATCATGTACAATTTCCTCTGCTCTTAATAACTATTTCTGAATTTAAGAATCTGTAAATCAACAAAGATGAATAAGGTTAACAGAATATGGCCCTCATTCATATATATTTTATCATTTAATTACATTCCTATTTGAGGATTGTAATTCAGTTCTCTTACTACTCCATCTCCGAGACTTTTCTACAGATCTCAGCAATAGTGTCTTTCTTATACTAATAATTAAACTTTGAACCAAATAGAAGCTCTTCATCTTAGCTCTGAATTTTCATGAGAAGAATTTAAATAAACATCATTTTACTTTCTCTGTTACAAGTGAAAACAGCAATGATATAGCACAAAAGTGTTAATGTCCATTATAGCCCTCAAGCTGTACAAATTTGTGGTACTGTTTTGATCATGCTTGATATGCTATGTCTTGACTAGGTCTTATTCCATTCTGTTTCAACAGGTTAATGAGACTTTAATCAAGAAAAAAAAAAATCTAATGAACAGCAATTCAAAACACAGCATTTGGAAAGGTCAAAATGGTACATTACATCCTTATTATTCTAAAGAACAGATGAGTTTAATATCCTGGCAGCATTTTCCTGTGAAGAAGATATTAAACAAGAACTGAAAATGGCACAAAGTTCACTATTCCTCTCTTATGACAAATATTGTAACAAGATGATGAAACTATACAGAATAAATCTCTTTCTGCTTTAATGTTCAGGCTGTGGATCCTGCATAAAATTCAGAAAAAATAAGCTAACCAAAGAGCCAACACACATGCTATTTGTTTTGGGTCCTTTACAACACATTTTCCTGCTTATATAACCCAGTTTCCATTAATATTTTCCAGTCTGGGGAAAACACATTAGCAGGAGGGACACAATGTAATGATTTTCAGCAAGTGACACTAACTGTGTTGAACTGCAACAAATAATACACTGCATCAGCACTGCCTTAAATGTATATTTTTTCAGCTTCTGTTTGAACAGTCCTAAGAACAGATATAATGTATGCCAACGCACAATGCATTGCATATGTCCTGCTTTGGAGAATCCCTGAAGGTATGGAACTGTTTGAAGGCAAAGGAATTTTTAATATCTTTAATATCTTTAACAATTTGATTAATACAAGGAACTGTCACAATTGGCTTGCTCTTCTTAAACCTATAAATTAATAGTCTTCATGCAGATAATAATCATTCCACATGAGATACATATATTAAACCTATTAATCAATATTAACTACTTTATATTATTCCAAAAGTTATTTGTCTTGAAGTATTGCTGCCTGAAGTAAACCTATACAGTTTTGCACAAGCTCACAAGTAGAATCATACTGAACCTCTTTTTTTCCACACCATCTAGGGAATATATTTGAAAAAAATTTCTCCATGGTACATTGCATGCAGCGTCTTGCTGAGAAAAGCCATTCTGCTTTGGTCAAGAGAAATAAAATGAACATAACCAAAATACGTTTTCAGTGTCTAAAATGAATATATATATATATACACACATGCACTTGTTTTTTTCATTCTCCTCAGGTAATTTTATTTTACACTGGGGATTCTAAATGTATTTTTCATGCTTTGTTTTGCAACTGTAAAGTAGGATAGCTTTTTCAATGCACTGGCAATGTTAAATCTATTTTGAAACTTGGAAGGTTTTGCAAATCTACTGATTAAAATGTCTAATGGGTGTCTATGTCATAAATAGCTAGAGAAATTAACGTTTTTCCATGTGTCTAGAAAAAAATCCACAAGAGATTGGTTTCTATCAAGGTTCTTGTGCCTTAGCTAATAGACATAGAAACTGATATGCCTACAAATAGCTCTTTTCTGCTGCTTGTTAATAATGAAACTTTTTTTTCCTATTCTGACTTATTAATTCACAGTAGAAATCAATTAATTTTTATAACTTCAATTACTACGAACTCTCACCATATATACTTTTGCTATGAAATAATAAAATGTATGCTGTTTTACCTGTTTTGGTTTTTTTTTCAAGATTATGTTTAGGGAACAATGAACTAAAGAATCCAGAGTATGGAGGAGGATACTCAATTTGTAGTCACACAAACAACTCCAGGATTTCTCAGAGAGAGTCCAATATATCAGATGAAGACAGTGGGTTTTGTTACGCTCTTCAGTTCACTCATGATTATGCAAAATGCTGTTACTGTGTCACAGACTATTTAACATGAGGAACACCTTGAACACATTATGCAGCCCTATTTACTTATTTCATGAAATGGATTTTTTCCATTAGGTGATCACGGTTATTCTTTCTTGAAAAATTACCAAAATAATCAAATGCATCCTATGAACCAATGTGCCATTTTGAAGTTAAGCTTTAAGAGGCACCTATTTTTATCACTTATCTTCAATAAGTCATGTGATGTTTGGATATTTCCATGGAGTTTTTCTTTAATAAGGAAGTTTTTTTAATAAGGAAGTTGTATGTAATATGCCGGACTTGTGAACCCATGAGGATATCTCACAGCAAAGGATCATGTGATCTGCAGTAGGAAGTATACTCATTAAATTAACAGCAGATGAAACAATTATGTGGATGATGGGAAAGGCATCATACTGAAGCAAGATCACAAAAGAGAGACATCAAAACATAACGGACCACACGCAGCACACACATTCACACACAGAGTCATTATTTTTCACCAGGAGGTGCTGATTCATTGTAATCCAAGTAAGAAGGGCATTAAGACTCCATGAAGCATTGTGTAAAATACACATGCACAGCACAACACGGTCCTGAGGGTCATATTGTGTGCCCAGCAGAGTGCAGGCCTCTGCCTACTCAGGATAACTGCAATATGAGTCATTAAACGTTTCTGTATACAATGGTCTTCTCGTCAGGATCTCTGTGCATTTATACATACATAGCTATTTTGCATCTGCACATAAAAAGCTCACTCTGTGCTCCAGAATCAATGAACCAATGCATTGTATTAGGAAAAATCTGTACATGTCTACTGTAGACACTCTTTTGTACTGGTCTCTGTGTCCATCACTCTGGAATTGTGCAGGAAGTCACATAATTATGCAATTTATACCTCCAAACTGCTAAAGGGTTATTTAAGTACATTTTTGCAAGTGTATTTTGTGCCTATAGTTCAAAACCTGTTAGACTTCCATTTGAATTTGTTTTGTTTTGTAATGCAGTGTTACTTGATATTATATGAATAAGTAATCCATGAGCTATAAAACACACTAAAATCAAAGGAACTAAATCAGTAGTGTTATTAAAGACAAATTAAAATAATTTGAATTGAAAGGCATATTAGAGACAATACAGCCTGTCTGATGTACTGATGTGCACAGAAGCTAATATATTATTAGCCCTGCTACCACCTGATGTCTGCTCAGGACATAATGCGAAATGTGATGGTGGTCACAGTCCAGTTCATAGTGGACAGGTGTCAGCAACATAGAAATCATCATCACAACTGGCACTAATTGACACCTTTGTTGACAGTCTCATCAGAGAAACCAGTGATTGAATTGGCATGGAGGCTGCCTTGCAATCTCTACTGGTGTGGGACTCTGGGTTCAGCTCTTCACTGACACCATCCTTAGTTTTGCACATATTTCAGAGAAACAGAATCAAGTCCTGACACTATTTGCCTGTAGATTCTAAGAGCATGTGCATTGCTGTGGCATATCTCTGGGACTGATGCCTCTGTAGAGTGTTAGACACATCTCACGGACACTGAAGCCTGCCCAAAGACAGTGTCCAACAGAAGAGCCTGTGGACATAGGCTTGGGGTGGAAGAAGACCAAAGGGGATGAAACCAAAGTCTAATGTAAAGAAGCCACACATGGCCCACATGGGGTTCCAGTCTCATCCAAGCTTTTCTTGATTTTAGTTTATTTTAGATGCAACTTTGATTCTGTGGACTTGTAGTAGCCACTGTACTCCTCTGTGCCTTAATTTATTCTGTTATATGAAGCTCATAATATTTGTCTCAGTGTCAGACATAATATGAGGCTTTGCTAACTAACCAATGGTGAAGTATTTAAACTCTGATGGAAACTTCGGTTTCTTACTAATTCTGTTAAATAAGTTGTAGGCAATAACTATTGAGTGTATCCATTTTGCATATACCCATCTTTACATTCACTCACGTATTAAATACAGCTTCTTCTTCCAGTCAGCCTGCCTCATCCAAATAAGGAATTAAAGCTAGTTTTCCTTTGGTGTGTAGAAACTTATGCTGTCTGTGGATGGTCACTTATCTTTTTTTTTTTTTTTTTTTTCTTTATAGACTAATGTAATGTAGGTGAGTAATGTGACTGAAGGATTTGAGAGTATTTTTATGGTAATGAAGCAAAAAATGGGTGGTAAGTTTGATTGCAATTAGTAGCAGTAACTGAAGTAGAGAAGGTCTATTAGAGCTCATTAGTACCTTTTTCTAAAGTAAAGAAAAAAGGCTGGAAGGACAAGAAGCAAAAGAAGTAGAGAAAAAGAAAAAGTAAAAAAAAAAAGAAAAGGAAAGAGAAAAAAAATAGAAAAATAAGAAAAAAAAGAAAAAATGAAGAAAAAGAAGAAAAAGGAAAAGGAAAAGAAAAAGAAAAAGAAAAAAAAGAAAAAGAAAAAGAAGGGAAAAGTAAAAAAGTAGGGAGGTTGGGAAAAAGGAAAGAACAGTTCTAGTTTCATATGTATGGAAAAATGTTGAAATTGTTGCACATGGCTTTGGCAATATACAGAAAAAAGTGAGAAAATCATATTGGAAAAATGGCACACAAAGTCAGGTAAAATATATCACAAAGAATAGAAAAAAAATCTAAAAAGTCTGATGTTTTCTGTTTGTGCTATTGTACCTGAAGCCTACCTTCATCAGAAATTATAAGGGTACAAAATAACATGAGTACTTCTGGGGGCTCAAAACACCACTGCCCCAGATTCTGATCTCCCCCCACCCATTTTCCATAGCTGTATTGTTTCTGATTTCAAGGAAATGTGTTCTTATTTACATGCATCTACATAAATTCAGAATCAAGCAACCAGCTTTGGCTTCCTCCAGTGTTAATAATGAGCAGTGGCTGCTCTAGTGTTCTCCTAAAGACACTCTGGAAAAAGAATATGTCATCGTTAGCCTAATGAGGGGAAAGAGATTGCTAAATGTTTTCTCTCTAGCCCAATTAAAGCAGATAGAGCAAGACAAAGAGAGAGGGAAAGCATGCTAGCAGGAGACCTGGGTTCGTGAGGGATTTCTTCCTGCTTTAGCTGAGAGAGCATTCTCATTAGGTGGAGCTGAAAGAGACAGGAGGGGCTGGGAATACAGACAATAAATCCTTTGACTGAAATCAGACTGTGGCAGCATGGACCAGCAGTCTATCTGCACATTAACTTCCCCAAATAGCTTGCTTGGGAAGGAAAGAATATGGTATCAATTACTCTATCGTCATTACCATTCTTAAGACAAATTATCCATGCAAATATAAAGAAGCAAGGCTTGTCTGTCTGCTGAGATCCTCCTCGGCCTTCCACAGACACCTTTTAGGACTGCTCTAGAGGGAGAGAACTGATTACGTACGAAGGACTTTTCCAGCCTGGATGTTGCTGAGCTCACTGACAAGTCCCAACTCACTGTTTATAAACAAAGAGTATTTGATTCCATGAAGTTTTGTACCAGCAACAACAGGCCTCCTGGAAAGGTTGTCTCAAACTGCATGCTAGATCCCAAACTTATACTGTCCCAGAAACTGGGCCTGGGCACTGCCAGGAAGGGTGGTAGCTCGCCTGGCCTCATGACAGGTGCCATGACAATAATTTCACATTGCAAAGGATTGGAAGCTTCAAGTCACATGCCAGACCACTTTGGTTTTATTCATGATTTATAAGTGTCTGGGTTTGAGTGTGCTGCTTAGTACTCAAGGTGTTATGCAGGTTGTCAAGGCTCCTAGCTTAAGGCAAAAACTGTGATGTGAAGCTTTGCATGTACATCACTAAAGCTGAGGAGACTGTTTTCTTTTCAGACACAGAAAAGACCATTGCATTCAGTCCTACAGCATGACAAAGCACACACATCATCTTGTATGACAAAAGAACACCTGCTTCTTTAGGTTGCAGCAGAGGTGTAAATGAGCTTGCTAGAAAGATTTCTTCCTAGTCACAGTTCTGCTGTTGACTCCACATGCAGCACATGGCAGCTTTCTGCCATGCTATGGCCACGTATTAAAGATATACCAAGCCCATGGGCCTCAATCTGAATGCTGCTGACTGCATGTGACCCATGGTGTATGGGTAGGTCTACGGTGTCTACAACAGGACAAACACATGAGCAGGGAGATGATGGGTGAGAGTCAGATGAATATTCCTTGTGTCCAGTCCCTGAAATTTAACTGGAATACACAGCTACATGAAGATGCAAGGTTTTTTTATTAGGTTATACAGACCTATGACCTAAGGTTACTAGGAAGGAGGGATCTTCCTTGTCATGACTTCTGCCACCAGCACCTGAAAGGATTCCAGGATTATAACCCACACTGTTTTCATTACCTGCACAATGGCCTGAGCCATGCAGAGAGCAGAATAAATTACCTCGTATCCTTATTTATATATAATGCTGAGACACTGAGCTGAGCAATAAAAAGCAGGCTTGATGTGTCTGGTGTAATCCAGTCCCCAAACATTGTATTCCTGTTATTTATTTTAAATATGTCCATATTTCCTTGCCTTCTGACTAAAATGTAACAGCTTTGTAAGGTAAGGTATAACTGCCCTTTTGCCATTTCATGTGCCAGAAGATTTAGCTAAAGAAAATTGTTCAGTAAAAACTTGCTCTGCTAGTCCTACATATTACAGTTTCTCCAAATAGCTAAAAAGAAGTTGAGAAAGGTCCTGAGAAAAACTTGCATTACCACTCTCTTGCTGCATTTACTTTTAAATCTATGACTCCTGAGTCCACATCCTGGGTATTTTTTGGCTGGGTCCATCACCAAGCCATGACTGGGTTAGATTTTTTTCTTCCCTGCAATGACACTAATTTTCTTTATTTACCACATACCTGAGCACAGACAACAGATGGAAAATACTGAGTCTGGCTTCTGGTTGTCCAGCAGGAGTCACAAGATAATTTTCCAAGCCTTCCAGTAAGGAATGGAAGACAGGAATGCCTCCACGTCAGCACAACAGAAGATGGTCGGTTAAGCAGCCAGTGCTGCTTTGGGAGAAGGGTAAGTCTGCCAGGAAGACTGCCAGTAGCCCAGGTTCATGCAAGCAGGCCCAACTCAGCCTTCTTTGTACAATGGCAAACAAACAGGAGGCTAAGGGAGGCTGCAATTACTGTCCAGATGCTTTCAATCTCCTTACAAAATTTTTAGATTATGCCAAATTTCTTCCTGGGTATTTATATATTATAAATATTCAAGCTAACAATGACAATGTCATAAGTTTGACATTCAAAACTTTGAAAGTTTGAGTCTCTCAGAGGACTTCTCACATGTTAGATTTCTATATACTCCTATGATTTTTTCTTAAGAAGTACTAATCTCCCTAGTAAAAAGCTGCCTGACTCACATTTGTAATACTCGAGTTCTCTCTATTTTTTTAATTAAAAACCTGGCCTACTAAATTCTGACATTCTATCAGTGCACTCTGTGCTGGGTGTTAGCAAAATCAGTAAATACATGACTCCGTACTTTCAGCATCTCTGTCCTGTACTGCAAATATCATAAGGTCTGAAATAGAAACATTAGCCCTGATGTTTGAGAACAGGATACTAAATTCAGTTTGATTTAATGATAAAGCCTGACACTTTGGAAGATATAATGGGTACTTAATTAAATGCTATCGTATTTGTTCACAAATACCACCTTCTAAAATGTCATACTTAAAAAGAAATTAATCACATTGTTTCTGATAGTTTAGCATAACAGTAAAATTTAATGGACAAATGTGAGTCCAGTTAACTCTTAGAACGATGGAATCATAGAATCATTTTGGGAAAGACCTTTAAGATCAAGTCCAACCATTAACCTACTCTACCAAGTTCCCCCAGCTGCTTCTCATAGGACTTCTTCTCAAGGCCCTTCATCAGCTAGTTGCTCTTCTCTGATCCTGCTCCAGCACCTCAATGTGTTCCTTGTACAGAGGGACAATCACCTCCCTGGTCCTGCTTGCCACACTGTTTTTAATACAACTCCAGTTCATGTTCAAAGGGTTGAAAACTCATCACTGGATCCCTCTAAAGTTAACAAATGGTAGGTCTTTGTGCCCCAGCCTGGAAATAAGGGTTTTACGTTACCCACCAATGCTCTAGCTGATGTAAGGAGAAAGAAGATGAGTACAATCACTGTTAGTATGATGCAGATACTACTCAGACACTTTCTGGTCACTTTCCCCTTCCTGTTGCATGTCAACTACTGTAAAGTCTGCCTCACATTAAGGAGGATGAAGTTATTAACTTCAACATATGGCAATTGTATTTTTATATTAAAAAAAATTATTAAATATGAGAGTTGTCTGCAAAACCTAGTAGTAAAAATTCAATCTCAATCAGCAAGGCCACCACAAAAGGAGAGTCTAATCTGATTTATCAGTCAGTACTTCAGCAACATTCCAATTATTTTCATCATGTAGAATGACCCTAGGAGTATTTTGAAAATATATTTAAAACTGCAGTGGTAAATCAGGGAGCTATAGCAAGCAGAAAGGTGGAGACAGATACTATATCTTTTTCAACTTAATAATTTGATTTTAAGCACAAAACTTCTTCCAACTGTATCTCTACATCATTTGGATGTCCAGAAAAACAAGCAGAATGTCTTGGGGTGTTTTAGGGGGCTTTTACTGCATGTCACAAGAAGGAAAATGAAAGAAAAATTACACCTCCCAAAACTGCCTTATTTTTCCACTCGTTTAGACATAATCTTCATTAAATCTCAATTTCTTAGCTGTTAGGATGAACAGTAGGACCTGCAGTCGACCTTTACTGTAGCAGGCCAGAGATTAAATGAGTTGTTAACAGCTCTTTTTAGGGCTATTTCCTCATAGGACATGAAAATAATTGTTTTTTTTCCTTAATTTCTGAATCTGTAAGGTTACAATTTTTGTTCATAGCATTTGTTCACATTTGCTCTATGCAAAAAAGCAACACTGTTAACATTTTATTAATAACATTACTTAAATACTTGTGCTCTAAGAGAAGAAGATTTCTTTTTTAGTTTTGAGCAATGTGGGGACTCTTGCATTCATGTGTTTCAACAGGCTCTTTTTCCAGTGTAAGTTATGTACTGAACATCATCACTTGGGTATTATTAAAAAAGCAATGCAATTTTACTTCATTTTATTTCAAGCAAAATAAAGCTAATGGCAGCAGCAGTGTTTTTTCTACTCCTTTAAAGTTATATTTTCCATGGATCAGCAAAATTTTATTACAATGCTCAGTAAAATATGGCCAAAATTACTTTTATTATCTTAAAAAATGGAAGGTCAGTAAAGATATTTTTTCAAGTAATGCTCTTATTTTTTGGTGATCTTAATCATTAAACAAAACAATTTCTTTTTATGTATTGAAAATGGGAGCTGTCAAGCACTGGGTTTACATAATCCTATTTCTAATTAAAGCATTTTATTTAAAGAAACTAAAAGTGCCAAAAACTGCAAACAGTAAAGTGTTATCTGAGAAGTATTTTATTTCTCTAAAACATGGTTCAAACAGAACTAGTCCATGTAATTATCCACACAAAGAGCTGCTGGATACTGTTTTAGTTAAATAAACCCACACCCCCGAAAAAACAACCGCAAAAACCCACAAAAATCCACAACCCATACAAAAACAAATAAAACCACACACAGAAAAAAAACCCAAAGACCAACCAAAGCAAAACAACAAAATCCAACAAACAAACAAACAAAAAACAACAAATGAACAAAAAGAAACCAAACAAAAGAAAACAGATTGATTAATTAATTTAAAAAAAAAAGAGAGAGAAAAGCTTTAAAGCTTTTCTCATTAAAGCCACTTCAGTGGCTTTTTTCAGTACACACTGAATAAAAACCCTTCCAATATCTCCTAGAAGATTCATAATTCAGTTCGTTTCTGAAGAACAAGGAAGAGAGCTGCACAGGATTTCCTTGGCTATTACAGTACTAGCCTAAAAACCGCTTGTGTTGTATTTGGTATCAGTTGAATAAGATTAGAGCAACTCAACTTGTTAATTCCATTTGATTGTGGCCACCACACCTACATGAGAAGATCAATAAAGGCTGCAAGTCTGGATAAATGTTGAACCAGTGGTATCCTGAAACAGTACCTTTAACTCTGGTGTTGGGAAGGAACTTCTCTGTGGCTATCAGAAAGACACTTTAACCAGCTACCACCAAGTAATCATTCTTTGAGGTAAAGAGTTACTTTCAGTTTTGCCAGAAGCAAGTGAACTAAGGGGAATCTCCTTGTATATCTTCCATATTTCAGATATTCTCCTCATTCATCTGCTATGGGCTGCTGACAGAGCTACACCTTTAGACTGAACTCAGTGTGATCTGTCCTATGGGTCTCTTGCACCCTTTCCACTTAGCTGCTCTGGACCAGTAAGTCTGCTGCTCTTCTTCTTCCTACACTGTTTTTTGCAGATATTCTTGATCTATTTTATATTGACACAAACCCCAGAAATATTCTTGACAGACAGTTACCTAACATCCTTATTAATTACTGGTTGAGTGTGTACTTCAATTATCATGACAGGAGTGTACAGGTGTTAGAGACTTCAAAAAGTTCTCTAAAATATTACAGACAGATAAATCCCTTAGCAGGGGGATTTGGAGAAAATTTCATCTGAATAACAGCATGTTCATGCTTCATGTATTTCACTGAAACACAGGGATTTTGTAACTTTCTCTGATTTCCCAGTGGTGGAAGAGTTGACTCTTCCTAATGGAATAATACACAACTGAATGACAAGAAAAGGCAGTGTGCCTAAATATGAAGCAAAACAAAAACCAATTCAGGCAATGTTAGCAACACAACAAACAGATGAGGAGGGGATATTTAGGGCTATGACAACCAATCTAACCATGTGTCTCGACAGATAATGTAATACATAGGAGAGAATGATGTAATTTACTGGCTGCAGCTCCTGTATTATATACCAAGTTGTAACTCTCCTCTTGTACTCTGACATGTTCTTTTGACAGTATTTCATCAACTGAAAACAAGCAGGTAAAGAAAGAAGTGTTTTCTAAGCACCTGTGAGAAGCTTGGAGTTTAAACTATAAAACAGAGGGGTGTGCATGTTTCGTTTTTTATCTGAAGTTCATTTGGTGAGTGTATAACTATGCCACAGCAGGTAAAAGGTGCTTTTGTTTTACAACTTTCTTCACAATTGTGTCAAACTCCATTTACTAGAATATTCAAGAGCCATACAGTATGATAAGCACAGACTAACAAGAAAATGTACAAAGGAAGTGTTACTTTTTGGTGGTATGATAGATTTACAAAGTACAATACACTTGATCTTGAAATATTTACACAGTTCCTTACACTCATTGCACAGATCATTTCATCCTCCTTATGTATCTGGGTGGTCTTTGTATCCTACTTTACTAAGTAAAATAGGTATGTGACATCTCTGAAATTCTGTCCCTCAGACAGATGCTTTGTGTCTAAATGTAAACATGCATGTTGAAATTTTTAAATGAAGTCTTACATTTTTAAAGTATCTGGAATCACAATGCTTCTATTTTTTCCCTATATAACAAGACCAAAATTTATTTTTAAATGTCTTGCATTTGAATCACAATTAACTTCACTGTGTCTTATCTCCGTAGGCTGTCTAATATCCCCTAGAAAATAAACTGAAAATTACTACTGACAGAGCTGAAGAAGATGAAAGAAAAAAGCATATTTAAAACATTCAACCTATAATAAAATTTAAGAACTAATGTATTAAAATAGTCAGAACCATCACATATTCATGTGCTATATAGAGGATTCTAAAAAACAGTTTTAAATAGCAGTTATAAACACTTAATTGGTTTGAGGAATTCTAACAATGAGAGAGTAGAGGAATGATGAACAGCTAGATGGAAAGCAAATGATTCACTTCATCCCTGAAGCCAGCATGCAGTCTTTCAGTGTCAGAAACTATGAAATTGGAAAACAAGGGTACACACTTTTGAAATATATTTTCATCCAACTGAAGTAAACAAACATCTTGCACACTTCAACAATGAATTGAAGATTTTCCTTTTACCCCTGGGATGCAAAATGAGAGAGAAAATAAGCACTGCATTCATGCTTTGTGGTTCAGAAGCAAGCAATTCTCTGTCTTGTTTTCTCTGAAGAGCATACAGGAGCTTGACTCTCTAGTTTGTGGAATTAAATCCAGAATGAAGCTACAGTTAACCTATTTCAGAAAGCGTAACAATTCCATGTGTTCTGCCTGATTTCTGCTGCTGGAATATCTGGTAAGATATGTCGCTTTTCTCCTGGGGAAAGGATAAAACTTGAGTAGAATAACAAACTTGTAACACCAGCAATCAAGATGTGATAGCATTTTAAATGAATGATTTGAGTAAATAAATAATTTTGGAGAACAAGGCCCATAAACCAATGAGAATAAACAAACAATACAAGCTTGCTCTTCCAAACCTGGCAATGTTTGACACTTCTTGAGTGAAAGTGTGGCCTATATTCTATTCCTATATAACAGTTGAGCTTTCCACTAATACTGCAAATTGATGTTCTGCTTCAGGTGTTAACATCCCTGCCCATGTAGGCATTTGTCTCTGAACTGGAACCTATAGTTAATGACCATCTATAACCACACATTCTTTAACTGGGTTACAGCACCCTGTTCTCTAGTTCTATACAGGAAAATGAAATCTGGGAGAAAAACCCCTAGTTCCTGGGTGGCTATGGGATTCTACACCCACTCATAAGAAAAGCGCTAACTTCATTCCACATCCAGTGAAATGCAGGGGAGGATTTTTTCTGTTGGTACATTGTCCTGCACAGGTAATCTGAGATAGTTTATGTCTTTCATACTTCTGCTTCTCACGTTAAGGAGATATGTATAATTTTTCTCTTTATTGATCCCCAGACAAATACAATAAGCAACAATTATTATTACAATTATGATTCTGTGTTTCATTGCTTTTTATTTTTCACCTCTCCTTTTTATCAGAATACTTATGAAAAAAAAAAAAAGCAAGATTTTTTAGTATTTTTTTAAGATGGAAATGTAATGAACTATCTAAATATTTGTTTCCAAAGTACCCTCTGTAAAGAGACAGATCTTATGGCCACCAGGATGCATCCTCAGCCATATGTAGCAGGCCAGTGCTGATACCAAAATGTCAGGATAATCAGAGAAGTGTGTGATACTCTATACATCTAGTGCATGGAGCTAGGGTCATTTCCTCATTGAGCATGACCCTCTAAATGTATTGGTCTGAATTCATTTTGGATGTAAACTATTTTACATTGCACACTTAGCAGAATTAAACTGTGATGCAACATTAATAAAGCATAAAGGAAAAATGCTAATGGCAAAAGTCTGTCACAATGTACCTGTTGGTGGGCACACAGTCTTTTCTGTAAAGGATCGATTTTAGCAATGCCCATAGTCTTCCCTTGGCTCATTTTTCCCCCACAGCTCTTAAGAGTTTTTAGTGTTCTAGGTGGGCCTGAGACTTAGGCTAACAGATATTCCTGTTCATTGAGCTGTCTTGATGAATCAGAAAAGAAATACGTATATTTTTTAACACACGGAAGTGGTGAATTATTTCCCTCTTTGTGATTATGTTTCATGAACCTTCTTCCAAGAATAGGAACATTCATGTTACTTTTACAATGCTGATAGCATAAGAGATTTGTTTGTGTCCTCTTTTTAAACAACATTAAAATAAATTCAATTTAAAATCTCATGGTTTCACCCACTTTTTAGACCCTTGAAGGACAGAGTCTTGTTTGTTTCAGATGAAGGGCTTTTTCTGATTGCCAGCAAAAATGTAAAAATCTTGAATAACAAAGCGCTTTCTCTGAAGACTGTTTCAAAAACACATTTCAAGGGCATATGTACAAAACCAGTACAGAATCAACGAGTGTGCTTGTTTAACTACAGTAAAAGTATGCACTGCATCTATCCCTGGTTCTGACATCTGTGCAGTTTTGGGGCTGCAATGTGTGATCAACATCAGTGTACTACCTTGTCACCCCAAAGCACGACAGGCAGTTGATAGCTCCCCACAGCGCATCTTCACTCTTTCTTTGCTCTGAGACAGACAGTGTTTACCACTATTCTGTGCCTGTTGGCAATTATTTTGTCTGCTCACCACTACCTCACTCTGCCTATCTAGTGTAGACCATCAATGTTTGCAAGGACATCCACTCATCCACTGGGACAGTTTGAGGGGGAAATGTAGGAAAAGAGAGAGGAGGTTCTGATTCCTTTCTCTTCAACTCATTAACTGCACAATACAGGCTGGAGTGCCATTCACCTCCTCATAGACATGAAACAAATAGCTTGAAAATAGAACACCCTCATCAGGTACCCTGCAGATGATGCCTGGGTTGGGTGATGAGCCAAAAGACTCCAAAGTATAATGCTTGTCCCCACTACAGAAATTTAGATCAGCAGAGGCAGTTCATGAACTTCCTTGAATGTAATACTCCTCTTCTTTCACATCCATGTAACAAAATCTCCCTGTTTAAGTTAGAACTGAATTCTGAATTCGTTCAGTGATTTTACTTTTCAGCTCAGTCTCTTCTAACTAACTGCACTGTCTGAAGTTAGCAGCATGTTTTTGCAGGCAGTGTCTTTACCAGTGTTTTGCAGGCAGTTCTTTACCACAAGAGTGGTGGAACACTCAACAGGTTGCCCAGGGAGGTGGTGGAGGCCCCATCCCTGGAGACATTCAAGGTGGGGCTTGACAGAGCTCTGAGCAACCTGCTCTAGTTGAGGATGTCCCTGCTCTCAGCAGGGGGGTTGGACTAGATGACCTCTAGAGGTCCCTTCCAAAACAGACATTTCTATGTTTCTATAACACACAATGTTTAGAGTTAATACCAAGATCTACCAAGTAAGACCAAGGCCACTACTTGATCTTGTGTACCATATTGGGGTGCAGAAAGTAAAAAGCCATGCCTGTGGGGAAGAGCAGACAGGACAGGTGACCATAAACTGACAAATGAGGTATTCCATCACATATATGTCATATTTGGTGTAAAGATGAAGGATCGTGAGGGTCAAGCTCTTTTCTTTAATGGCTAACATCCAAGAAGGACTTTGTCTGTTCTGCCTTCGATCCCTATACATGTGTTCTTGAATCCACTTTCAGAATCCAGCTCCTGAATCCAGTTCCCATCTGCTGCTTAGACCAGTCTGGGACTTCCACAGTGCCTGCTCCAAGCATCAGTGGTGATGGTGATGTAATTGCCATAGGGGGATTCAGTTAGATATTGGTTTTATATATATTTGTATTTATTCCATTTTTATTATTTTCATTAAAGCTGTTTTATTTTCCTTTCCTAATTCATAAATCTCTCTCCCTTATTCCCTTGATCTTCCACTTTAAGAAGTGAGAGGGTTTAATAGAGAGTGACTGTCATTCATCTAGTGGCCAGCCCCACCCTAAACCTTGACACTCTCCCCCCACACCCCCCGGCCCCATCAGTGTCTGGTTTGACTGGGATTTGAACAAGACATGTGTTAAAGAGCTTTATCATAGCACAATCTCATACAAATTGAATCTGTTGTGCAATTGTGCTGCAACTACAGTTTTAAAAGCTGTTCTTTTTCAAAAGTTATTTTTAAATACTTTTTTTACCCTGCTTGATCTTTCCTGTTGTTAGGAAAGGCCAGCACTTTACTGTGTAGATAGTAAGGGAATGGGGAAAAAAAGATTTCACTTGCCACTTGAATAGATAATAATTCATAAATCCTGGTCACAGGTGTTGATGCTTCATCCCACACCAAGGCAGAGTTTCATTTCAATCTGTTTCTGACATTACAATAGATACAAACTGTATTTTTGTACTGGCCCTCAAAGATGAAATACTGCTTTCTGCATCATGTTGCAGTGAAGAGGAAAAGTGACAGAAATGTGATGTGGGGTCTGAAAGATTGTCAGGATTAGTGCCATGATTAGTGAAATGGGTTCCAGGATAAAACCTGGGATAATCTGGGGACCATAGGTCAACCTTTCTGTCAAAAGATTTGGTCCCATTTTTCAACCTCCCGAAGCTTCCTTTTTAGCTATCTGTCCTAAACACTTTCAGGAAGAAAGATACCCCAATTTTGTCTCTTTCAAAAAAGATACAGCCTTAGTGGAATAAGCCTTACAGCCTGCAAGTATTCCAGCCATATCTGATGTTATGCACATAGTTCTTTTCAGAACTATGTGTCCTGTCAGAGCATATATATTCAATAGACTCAGTAAACAAGAGGCCCAAAGGGAGCCACTACCAGCTGCATAATAAATATTCAAGACCCAGTCAGACATAATTAGTTTATTCCTTCATATTGACTTTAATACATTCCCCTCCTTCCAGTCTGTATATTTTGCTTAAGTTCCTCCTTTAGAACAAAAGCTTGCTTAGGCAGTTTTATCCGACAAATACAAATAAAATCTTCTGGACATGGAAAAGCAGGAGGGGAAAAAATCTTTCCTTCTTTCTGATGCTCAATTATCCTCTTATGCTTCTTCTGAAAAGAAATATCAAAATTTATATGCTTTATTTATTCATATGCTTTATTGGCAAATGTATCCTGCATTTTTCTTGGTTATTAAATTTTTAAACATGAAAGAGGGTAACTTATAGTCACATTCCTAATAATGGTAAAAGTGACTTCACTGCTGTATGACCCAGAAATTCCATGAAGTGCCTCTGTTTGTATCAGAAGCACTGCACAAAGCTGAAAATAGGAATTGTTGGAGTTTGCCTATCACAAAACATATTTAATTGCATATTTGCAAAATGAAGCATAAACACATTAAAAACTAATCAGTGGTACAAAGGCAGAACATCCTACAGAAAATCTACACAGTCAAAAGGTTAGGAATTAATGAATTGAGTAAGAACTCTTCAAAGAGCATTTAGCATTTGAAGAAAAGTAAACTGGAATGTTTCTGGGTTTAAAGAGATTGAATTCAGGTAAAACTTTCCCTGTTACTTTCTAAATACTAGCGCTGCAGTTCAGCAAACTGTACAGTGTCTCCTCTTGCTTAGTCAGAACTCTATCTCAGAATCTAGCAAGTGGGGATACAGCAAGCTGAGTGGAAGGTGATAAACCTACCTGGTTATATTAGACACCCATTGCTGTCTAAGTTGTCATTTCTGTTCTACAGCCTTTTCTGAAATGAAGGTTTTAAAAGTCAAACACTGAAATGGTCATGACACAAGGTCTCGTCCCTAGAGAGGAATCCAGGCCAAGCTCCTTTTGTGATGCGTATAGTATGTATAATCATTCAGCAGCTGGAACATCTGGATTTTGTAAATCACTAATCCACATTCAAACCCCATTTCAAAATAGAACTATGGTATTTGCCATGCCATTTTAGAAATACCATTAGGATTACCATAAAAACTAACGACAAAGAGGAGTGCTCTTAAATGCAGGACTTGGAGGCATATGTAACTTTCTTCAAAGCTCAAGAAAGTTCAGATCAAATGTTTGGTATTGGCTTAACTCCATTCACAGTAAGAAAATGCAATTACTTTTGCAGCTAGAAACATTCAGAGAATAAACACTGAGAATAGCTTAGATAATATCAAAGCAATTGTCAGTGAAGTGAGATGATGTTTACTTAAGCTGTCAGGGTCCTGAGGATGCTGCCATCCCTTTCTATCCCTGAATAGAGCCCTAGGGCCTTCACCCATCTTGCCCACAGCTCAAGATCCCATTTCAACCCAGCCCAAGGCTGCCAGTCCCTGCAACTGTCTCTGGCCCTACATACTGGACAGCCCTTGGACCTGTACTATTGTCATGTTTCCCCACTTCCAGCTCTTCCTGGATGGACGGTGGACATGACTTGTTATCTCACTTTGTCTAGGACTGTGGATGGACCTTTTCCCATTACCATGCCAGTAATTTTGGTCCAATCAGTAAATTCAAAATACCTGCTTGTGCCGGGGTTGCCCTTGCTCAGCATCTGGCTCATCTGTATGTGAAACTATCTGCTTTTGCCTATGGGCAGCACAAAGACATGGGGAAAAGTATTCAGTCCATAAAAACAGACTAAAACTAGCCTAAACTGAAAATCCCCAAAGCACCCATGGAACATCATGTTTTCATCCCTAACTATAACCGTCTTCAAATGTGCTATACTGCACATTAATGTTGGCATAACCCCCTTTGCCACAATTCCCCTTCAGACTAGTTTTTTTCTGGTAACAGTAGAACAAAACCACTCAGAAACCCCAGTATAATAATGCTGCTAATATAATCTAAAAACTCCACCTCATTTTAATCCACTACACCTAACTATTGAACATTAGAAATCTGGCAGAGAGCTCTATCAAATTGAACTATTGAACTTGTAGTGGCAAAAGTCCCTCCCTAGGCAAGACATTTAAATCATTTTCAAAGTTAATTTCCGTCTCCCAGACAGAGAACAAATCTAATCAGGTTTATTTCATTCTTCTGATGAACAGGAAAATGTTGCCTGCATACTCAAGAAGAGAAAGTGTCCTAGAAGGCAGCCAGATCACTCACTTCCCTGCACTGAAGAAGTCTCTTCTGCAAAGCTATGCATGTGGATCAGCATGTGAATGGGGATTTGGATTTAACCTGCCAGATCTTCCTGGTCTCCTGCTAACCCTGTTTTATAGGGTAATCATGAACTGTTTACAAGCTAACAGTGCAAATGGACGATTGAAAATAGTCAGAAAAGTATAGTATTGCTACTGGAGTATGTTTCAGAAAACTGACTATGCATTAAAAAAGACTGTCCTCTGGTCCCTCTGCATTCCTGCTGACCAAGACTTTTCTCAGATTCTAAGAACATTTCCGTGAAAATTTCTGATGGCAAAACTTAATAGACATTGGAAAGAACTAGATGTGGTTTCTAGATGAATAAAGAGAACTTATAGAAGAGTGAACAGAAGAGGATATACACATGTTAACAGAAGTGTATATATATATGTATGTGATACAGCTTAAGATAATATAATGTTAATTAACATCTAAGTCACTGTATTATCAAAGGTAGAAGACAACTAGCAGTAATTTCCCAAACAAAAGAGTTACAGGTTCTATTTCTGCATTCTTCTTCTTACAATTCCAGAAGGAAGGAAAAAAAAAAAGAAGTATGTAGCAGCCCCTGAGCTACATATTTCTTCTTTTTTTCTTTTGAATAAAATAGCAAAAATATTTTCTATGAAATATCAGATTTACATTTTAGTCTTTTTGAAGTGGTTAGACCTGAACTACGATTTCCCAATTTTCAGCATATATGACTTTTTATCACTTTACAGAGTCAAATGCTCTATTTAGAAGAAAATAAAAATGCTGATATAGTAAATTTAAATTTACTTAGCAGTAATGTTTTCAGTTCATTCAAGGAAAAACAATATTCATTGCTGAAAATATAAATCTTCATTTATATTTAATTTTAATGTTTGTGTTTTATTTGTGCATCATATGTAAGTACAAGGGTGAATTACTTGAATGGAGATAGAATTCTTAAGTACAGTATTTCTACAAACCAGGGAAAAAAGTAAACTTCATCATGCTAATGCTGTAGGGATGAACAAGCATAATAATTACAAACTCATTATTAAAAATTAAAAATTAATTAGTTCAAGTCTGAGAGGGAACTGTTTTTTTCAAGTCATCAAAAACTTGGTTACACTTGAACACTTGGTCATTTCCAAGCAGCTCATTCATATTAGTCACTTTACTCAGAATGTATCTCTGTTGCTTTACTCCTTAATTCTCTTTGCCCAGAAATTCTATTTGCACACAACTTTATCCCTAGTGATTGCTGGAAAGTTCTCCTCCTGCTAAGCAATAATCTAACTTACCATACAGCACTATTAGTCCTGCCACAGGAACTAAGACAGTCAATACAATTGCATACTTCCTTAAGTTTACTTTCTCTGAGAAGCCCACATAAATTTTGCATAACCAAAAGATGCATAACACCAAACTACTCCCCAGTGAACCTAAAATTGGTGACTGAGATAAAATTGTCCCTTCCTGGCACTTAAAGAAACTGAAATTTTCTTCAAATATGCTAAAACAAGCTCAGTATAAACAAACTCGCCTGCTAAATTTTCAAGGATTACTTCTAGTGTGCCGCTATAACAAAATTAATTGCCCAAGGGTAATGGGAAAGAGAGGAAAACCAGGAATCTAACTGAAAACTGTAGGACACTTTTTTCTCATATTGCCCTTCAGGAGCACATAATGGAGGAAGAAGCATCCCAGTTTCATTCCTCTATCTTCAGACTTCCTCCATCCCTTGTTTTCAAGGTAGGTACTAGTAAGTCTCTCTTCTTACAAAACTTAGACTATGTCTTATGTTTAATATGTGTTGCCTGCAATAAAACAAGTAGGTTTTATTTAGTTAGTATAAACATTATAATTACAGTTTCCTTGCCTGGTAGTAAAAAAATTCTCATTTGGTGTCTTTTTTTGTACATGTGAACTTACTCTGTATTGCAAATGTTTCACTAGCTCAGCCTGTATTTTGATATAAAATTATATTTGAGCACTATTCTGTGAAAACGCTTCACTTACATGTCCACTCTGTTGTTATTAACAGGCTATTATAATGCCATGGAAGAAAAACTTTTAAGTCGAGATTCAATGACATTTTTAGTATTGTCTTTTTACTGGCAAGATGTTATGGAATCCTTCTGCATTCCATTACTTAACATATTGTGTGCTCAGCAAATTCACCTTTAGATCAAGCTACACAACTAATGCAGTGTAATCATTTATTTATTTTCTTTAAGAAATTTTGGTGGTTGTGAGTTAAAACAAGGCCTTTTATGCAATAACATAACAGTGGGTGGAGACAAATCTCATAATGACGTCTTGCATCATCAGCCCCTTGACTGTACTTCTGGGTATTTTTATCCTCTGATTTCAAAATGCTGATAGTTAAAAACTAAAATAAGTCATTAACTGCTTCAGATACTATGGAGAGAGCCCACAATGTATAAAGCACATGAGAAGATGGATCCATGTATACTACTAAATAACTGCTTGAAAGTATTTTTAACAACTTTTAGCAAATGCTAAATTCTCCATACAATGAACTTTAGTGCTTCTTCTGCTACATCACAGCACATTTCTTGACAAAAGTTTTGCTATCTATTGAATTGTCTTGCTTTTGGAAACTGCAGTTTCAGGCAATTAGTGTATAGGATGCAACAGAAAAAGAAAAAAAAAAAAAAAGATCTCATTGCTTTGTATGTGATCATCCTTCCAGAGAGCTGTTGCCCACTAAATAGCCAGAAGCATCATTGAGATGACTATATTACAAAACTTCAGGAAATTATAATATATAATGCTTACTAAATGATGCACAGCAAAATCATCATTCCAGAATCAGACTTTAAGAGAAGAATAAAATGAAAATAAGTGTGGCAGGTGGAGGTGCTGAAGAGAAATAAGAAAAATATTCCAAGTATTAGTTTCCTACCTGGAAAATGCTACAAATAATTCACTCATAAAAAACAATACTCTCATTTTGAAAATCATTAATGAAACTACCATTTCAATGCCATGAGATCCAATCCAAGACTCTCTACTATATCCAAAACCCTACAGTGGAATTATTCTTTTAAGGTATAAATTCTCTGGTGTGAACAGCTTAGTGATATAATTTATTTTCAAAGGTCACTTTCAAAGATTTAAAAGATTACATCATGCCTATGGAGACATAATTCTTATGGACCAAGTGGCACTTTCTTTTGAAATGCAAATGTTGCTTCTCATGAAAGAGTAAGGAAGGTTTTTAAAACTCTAAAAAGAGTCTTGTCAATAAGAAAGTAATACTTTATGTTTGCTATTAATTGTCAAAATACCACTGCTATACACTAAGAAGAGCAGTAAAGATCACTGAAAGCAGATTTATTAGCAGAACAGAACTAATTCTGTTCAGTGATTTTACTTTCCAGCTCAGTTCTTCTAACTAACTGCACTTTCTGAAGTTAGCTGCATGTTTTCACAGACAGTCTACTTCTAGCAGTGATAATACACAAAGTTTAGCATTAGTACCAAGGATTGGTGTGCAGATCAGGGCCACCTTGTGTACCATGTTGAGGGGTGAAGAAAGTAAAAGGCTGCACCTTCAGGGAGGAATGGACAGACAGGTGACCCCAAAATGACCAGCAAGATATTCCATCCTATATACATCATATTCAGTATAAAGTTAAGGGATCATGAAAGTAAATTTCTCTTCTTCAGTGGCTGTCACCTGAGGTAAACTTTGTCCATTCTGCCTTTGATCTGGACCCATGTGTTCCTGAATCCAGTCCCAGAATCCAGCTCCTGAATCTGGTTCCCATCTGAAAGTCCCAGTCTGGGACTTTTCACAGTACCTGCTCCACAGCATCAGTGGTGATGGTGATGTAATTGGGGGATGGGATGGGATGTGGTGAGGTGTAGTGTTCAATGCAGGGTTTGTGTATATTTGTATATATTCCATTTTTATCATTAAAGCTGTTCTAGTTGCCTTTTCTAACAGATATGTAAATCCCTTACTCCCTTTCTCTTCCCCTTTCAGTGGGAGAAGGGTTAACAGAGAGTATCTGTTATAGGTCTAGTGGACACCCCTGATCCTAAACCTTGACAGTTCCCTGATTCATATTTTGAAGACCACAGGGAGATCTCTGTTTTATTCCTTCTATACCTAACCCCTAACACCCTGTGATACCTGTGATACCCTGTGATATACCTGTTTCTGTAGTACAAGTTAATTTTTGGACAAGTCTTTCTTCACTTAGTTAAACCATCAATAACAGTTACATCAGCAGCATGATATAAACAAAACAAAAAGAAAATGTAGGGTAATCTGTTTGTGATTCTAATAACATGTAAGACTAACTTTAGTGTGGGATCTTTTAAAACACGCTGAAGATTAGAGGATGGTTTGCTAGGTTTCTGGGAGTACAAACACTTTCACAAAGGATCTTCCAGTTATGATAGGTTACATCTTTTATCAATCAGCTCCTACCATTTTTTTCTGAAAATCTATGTGTTTATATTGTTTCTTATCTAAGAAGGAATTCCTCCAAGCTTCCTCTTTAAAACAAAATTCAATTATGATAGACAAGCCCATGAAGAAATAGGAAAGTATATTACAATTATTCTTTCCAAACATGAGTGAATTAGACATTAGACATTCAAACCTGACTAAATATAAGAATTACATAATAAAATTCAGCTGACAATTTCCTCCATTGTGTCCTAATTTTACAAAGGTTGGCACCAGTGACCAGTTTTCAGTCCTTACAAGGGACTTTCAATTATGCTTTTGAAAGTTAAAGTGACTGTGCCTGACTTCTCAGACACAGCTCTGGAAACACAGGCAATTTGGTTTTATTTTTGTGTCGATCACTTCTAATCTTATCAGTTCAGCTAACTGGATGAGACACAAATCTGCCTTTAGGTGAAGGCTTCATCAGTTATGCTTAGGAGCAAATAATGTTCAGCCTACACTTCCAGCAAAGGTAGTCTGTCTGGTGAATGAAACTATCAGAGGATGTACAGCATAAATCAGCAAACTGATGAGAAAAACATAAACAACATCTTCACAGAAGCTCAATTTCAAGTATTAAGAACTGCAAATACAGAACAAGTTACTAAAATAAAAAATAATTTAATTTCTTAATCACAGTATAGAAATCTGGCAAGTCATCAGGGAGCTAAACCTGGGATCTTTACCTTCTCAATTAAATTATCATTATAATAGCATGGGGAATGCATCTGTCAAAGTGGCAGTTTGCATATGGTATCTGTACAGTTGTTCTATACAGTACAATAATCCTTTTTCCTTTTTAAGCTTTCAGTCAATGTCAGTGAGTCACTGACATTTTGTCATATTTAAATTTAGCAAAACATTACTATGAACTTGTCTGAATTCAAAATATCCTATACTGCTGCTTCATGTGTTTACAATAGTGTTTACATTGTCTATGGGCAAATCAAGCAAATTTCCTGACCACTCTGATAGAATTAATACAACAGAACACTGCAGATTAGTAACTGAGTATCAGTTACCACCAGAAAGACAGATTTCTAAATAAATCCACTTACAGTGCATGTAGGGTGGGCTCTGGTCTCATATGTGCAAACCATGGAAAGAGCAAACACACAAGTAGTCTCAGTAGTAAATGTGTGATTCCACTGTATTACATAAATGGAGAAATGGCTGACACACAAGATGACTGTGCTGCTATCCAATGTGATCTGGACAAGCTGGAGCAAAGGTTCATGAGGTTCAATAAGGCCAAGTGTGGAGTCCTGCAACTGGGGAGGAATAACACCATGCACCAGTACAGGTTAGGGGTCACCCTGATGGAAAGCAGCACCAAGAGGAAAAACCTTGAAGTCCTCATGGATTGCAAGTTCTCCATGGGACAGCAATGTGCCCTTGAAGCCAGAAAGACCAATGGCATCCTGAGGTGCATTAAGAAAACTGTGTCCAGCAGGTGTAGGGAGGTTCTCCTCCCCCTCTACTCTGCCCTAGTTAGACCACACCTGGAATACTGTGTCCAGTTTTGAACTCCCCAATTTAAGAGAGACAAGGATCTACTGGTAAGAGTCCAATGAAGAGCTAAGAGGATGATTAAGGGACTTGAGCATCTCCCTTATGAAGAAAGACTGAGGGAACTGAGGCTGTTTAGTCTTAAGAGGAGATGACTGAGAGGGGACCTTATCAATGCCTATAAATATCTGAAGGGTGGGTGTCAAATGGAAGGAGCCAATCTCTTTTTCCGTGGTGCCCAGCAATAGGACAAAGAACAATGGGTATAAACTTGAGCATAGAAGGTTCCACCTCAACATGAGGAGGAACTTCTTTACTGTGAGGATGATGGAGCACTGGAACAAGCTGCTCAGAGAGGTTGTGGAGTCTTCCTCTCTAGAAACTTTCAAAACCCATCTGGATGCGTTCCTGTGAGACATGCTTTAGGTGATCCTGCTTTGACAGGGGAGTTGGACTTGTTGATCTCTAGAGGTCCCTTCCAACTCCTAACATTCTATGATTCTATGATCTACCATGTCATTCTTCAAATAGCAATATTTAAAAAATAATAACCTGCATTTCTTGAGTATATCTAAAATTTATTCATGAAAAGTTATCTGTTGAATGAAGTCTCCATGAAACAATGAGAAAGACAAAAATACATTCTGTTTGTAAGGAGGAGAGCTACCATACTAATGTATGGTAATTGTGAACTTCTTAATCTCCACATAATTTTCACCCCTCCTCATTTAAGATTGCTATTATGAGCTTTTCTGATTTTCCTGCTCCACAAAAATGGGCCTTTATTCACATGTACATAATGAGAACAGCTGAGTAAGAACTATTATGGGTATAAATAAAGCCAGTTATTTTGAAAGAGGTACTACTGGAAGTGCACAAGCAAAATCACAGGAGAGACATATGGTCATATGTGGTCTTTTGGACACAGATTTGTATCCTGAAAACTCAAATATAAAATGGTGCACAAAAGTTCAATCCTTTTTCTGGAGTCCAGAAACTTCCACAACACTCACAGAATGAATTTAGGTATGGAAATAGCTTCTTTCCACCTAAATGGATACTAACATTTGATTTGTAAAATAAAAGCTAGGACTATTTCAGACCAATGCTTCCAAAAGTGAAATAAAAAAAGTATTTCTAAACATAAATTCTACATGAACTATACTGCTGATAGTGGTTATTTTATCACATTTTTTTTCTAAAATGGTTTATATCAGAGTATTTCTATTTAATAAATTCAGAAACCTGAAATAAAGGAACATAAACAAGATAAACAAAAGTAAAAGGCTTATTGAAAATATGATATAAGATGGCAGTATTTTATGCTATTCCTTTAGTAAAGTCACTTCATATCTTCATTTTCTTTAAGCTGTGGCAGAACATTCAAGACATTCTCTGCCATCAGCAACCATCTGTCATATCAGTGTCTTTTTTTTTTTTTTTATTTTCTGTATATATATTTCTGTAATAGCATGCACTGACTGAACATATGGCCTAGAAGGTGGGCAAATGTCTCTCCTGGCTAATATAAACTCTTCAGAGATGTTTGCTGGTGAAAATCATTACACTTCTCATTAACAGAATGAGAAAACTCACTCCTTCAAGCAATCAGCTATTAGGTCAGGAAACCATCTCAGGAAGCTCCAGTTCTTTAGTATCTCCTTCATCAGTCTCTGGAAGCCAAACTGATGATCAAAGCAGAAAGTGAGTTAGAAAAGAAGGAAAAAGCACCAGTGCTTGAAAGAGGCCATTTTTATCAGTTTGTTTCCAGGGTTTCGTGAACACTGCCACTTTCCATTAGCATTATGATGAAGATTCATATTAGCAGAAAATGGGTTTATTGATCTTCAAGTCAAAGTCATCAACTGTTTGTGAAGGTCATTAATTAATCTGAGATTACAAGTTTCTTGCAGGACACAAAATGTTTCTTAAACCCTTTCATCTATGACAACCTCTAAGCCCAACAAAGTTACATCCTAGGCTCCAAACAGAATGTGTTTAAGGTAACCACATGGCAGTAATCAGAAAATTATTTCTGCTTTCCTACTGCTGTCTTGCAGTTTTCCTTATGGTCTGTCTTTCTTTACAATGATGTCCCACAGAGTGGACGATATAGTTTAAGATGTTCCTGATAATACTGATAACAAAAAGAAAACTATTTTCCCCAGTAAATGGCTTGATTGCTTTGCCTATAGAAGAAAGAGCAGCAAAAGTATGGAGTGCACTTTGGCAGATATCCATATTTGTGAACGGGTCTTCTTTCTGCACATGGTGCTGTGACATGAAATCAACACAAAACTGCTAGTTTCTTTCAGGGAACTCCTTTTTTTCTGAATGCTTGGTTGAGAGTGGAGGTATGGTGAAGATACACTGCTAAGGAGAGGTATTGTGATTTATTTCTTTTTTCTAGTTCAAGATTTCTGCAGCATTAGGAAGTTGATTTCCCTCTTACCAGCTGCTTCTTTTCAAAGGAAAGATGAGCAAAGGAGAACAGTCATTCCTCAAACCTATTGAATTGCCTGTCTCCCTTAGAAATTAGTGAAAATTAAGCACTTGAATCACTGGAAAGTGTGCCTGCCCGGCCCTAGCTGAAGTCATTTTAAGGCTTTCCAGAGTGAGAGGTGTAATAGAATTTACAGAGCTTAAATAAAATAGAGAAAAGCTTCAAAAAATGGCATTCTGACTACAATTTCTGTATTAGAATCATAAACTCATAGTGTAATTCAGTTATGAAAGGACCTGATGAGGTCTTCAGTTCAACCTCTCACTCAAAGCAGGGCCAGGCAAGGGGTCAGACCACATTGCTTAGTGTTTTAGCTAGTCTGATGTTGAAAATTACCAAGGAAAGAGGCTGTACAACATCTCTGGGCAACCTGCTCCTCTGCTGGGCTGTCCTCATGGAGCTAGTTGAATCTTTCTTTCAGCATAATATTTCAGCATAAAATTCTAACCCTCATCCTTCCACCAGATCCTTCCATCAATGTGAAGAGCCTGAGTGTGTGTCCTCAACACCCTTTAGGTAAGCATTAGGATCTGCTGTCAGGTTTCCCTGAAGCCATCTCTTCTCCAGACTGAGCAAACCCAGCTTCCTTAACCTCTCTTCACAGGGCAAGTACTCAGCCCCCAAACATTTTGGTGGCCTAAGTTAACTCATCCTAGTTTATTGAGGTCTTTCTTGTACTGCGGTCTTAAAACTGGATGCTGTATTCTGGATGAGGTCTAACAAGTGCTGAGTAGAAGAGGATAATTTCTTCCCTGTGTCTACCAGCCATGATTCTCTTAATATAGCCCATGACACTGTTGGCCATCACTGTTTCCAGGGCATACTGCTGACCCATGTGCAGCTCACTGTCCATCAAAACTTCCCAATCCCTTTAAGCAGAGTGGCTCCCCAAGCAGTAGTATCACTGTGTCATTGCAAAAGGTTCTAGCCTTCCCAGGTGCAGAGCTTTCCATTTTTCCTTTAATCACATGAAGTTCCTGTGGGCCACAGCTCCACCCTGTCTGGGATGCCCTGAATGGCAGCCCTGTCAATGAGTGAAATCCAGAAACTTCCTTGAATTGTTTAAAGAAGGTTTCATGTGCTCATCCACCCAGGATATGGGGTGTCCCACCAGGGATTCCTACCACAATTCCACCATCACTTGCCTCTCCTCTGCTCTTGACCCACAAGCTCTCATCCAGCCTGTCATCCATCCTTTAGAAGAATTCCCTATATCTTAGCTGCTTAGATGCAGAGAATGTCTTCCCCAGCTTCCCTGCCACTATCTTCCTTGCCAGTCTTTGCTCAAGAACTTGCACCTGTCCATTGCAGGTTTCCAGCTACAAGCTGCCCCACCATGACTCAGTCCTCCCTTTCATTTCTGTTGGCAAAGAAGCACTTGCCACATTTATTCATGTGGATTCCATTGCTCTCATGCTCAGCCTTTAAAGATGTTACTGTGTTTGTATAAACCAAATCCCCATCTATGACACAAGTTTTGTATAAGGTTTTGACCTACAGGATTGGTCTACTTCTTCCCAGACCTTTCCCTTAACTTAAGAAGATACCACCAGGCCTTCCATTGCCCACAGGCTCAACCCAGGACCCTGCAGCCCCTCCTGATACTCTCAGGGTATCCTCTGAATGGATCATTGGTTGCTCACATGAATGAGCAGCAGCTTGATCAGCTAGCAACAATGTGAAAGTGGGATATTAAGAAGAGATTAGATGTGTTTTCATGTGGCTTTATCTTAAAATTCTTTGTTTGAGGATCCATTAAGTGACTAAATTTCACTTTCAGAAAGACTGTAGCTGCAGCCTTCTTTCCATCTTCATAAGGGAAGAATGAAGAGTATTTAAGAAATTCCATATCTGTGCAGATTCTGGTTTTGAGTTCATGGGATGTAAACCCACAGAAACGTCATTTTGAAAATGTGGTTTAATCATGCTGAAGTTTCTTCTCTGATAAGTATTTTTATTTATAATGTAGCTCTCTGGTTTTATTTTTTTATGCCATTATTTTTAAACTACAGTTTTATCAAAGTTTTCTACATGTCATGCTGATGTTTACAGGATGGACAAGAAGCACCTTTATTTTTAGCCAAGGTTCTTCTTTAAAACACCTTCCCAGTATAATGTGTTTGTGTTTGATTATCTAATCTATGAACAGATCAGTCCTCTCAGGAGAAAATATTAACTTGCTCCCAGGAGGCCAGAATAGCTGTTATACAGACATATATCTGTATCCATCTCTCTCTTGCATCTTCATGATTGTGGTAAATTACATTTGTTGGCAGCAGAAAATACTTTGTACTTTTATCCTAGTTCCCATTCATGGATCTCAAAGCACTTTTCCAATGTTAATTGAGATAAACGTTAACTCAGCTAAATTAGTAATTCAGACAAGTATGACTATCACTATTTTGTGGACAGGGAAGTCAAAATACAGGAAGATTAGATGACTTAGAAAAGGTCATATTCCAAAAAAACAAGGAAATCAAGGAAAATCCAAACAAATCAAGGAAAAAAACAAACAAAGCAGGCCTATTTTAACTGTGAGGTCATTTTTAATTCCAAGCTATAAGCTTGAAAAATTATTTATATTACTAGGAATAATTTGACATTTTAATTTAAAGAAGCAAACAATTAATCAGTTACTGTTTAACCCTTAATCAGTTATTATTTAAACCAATAAATCTTTGGGGATAAAAAATGACAGTTTAAAAAGGTGCAAAATGACATTTTCAAAATGTTGTGTAGTGCTCAACAAAAGCATTGCCCAAGTATGTGTCCTTAGGGACACATCCTATAGGGAGACTAAGAAGCTAATTCCATGATTATATCCCAGTATCATCTTCATCATCACCAGCATATGCAACCTGTGTGCTATGAATGTTCATATACCTACTGGTGAACAGATACAAAGCAACTCAAACATCAATATTGGTACACAAAAATAGGAGCTATATGTCAAACCATGAGACAGAGTTTTTTCAATTAGGTATTCACTGCCAGCTACATGATGAGGCCTGAAGTCTCAAAGGAAACTCAGAGCACACTCATGAAACACTTTGTAGAAAACAGGACAAAATGAGAGAGTGATTAATTTGCCTACATATGGCCACTTCAGGCATGGTGGGATGTTTCATTTAGCCTCCAGCTGCAACTCTAACAGAGTGGAATCATCCCTTTGGTCCACTGTTATATTTGCCAGCCTTGTGTAGCTGTTCTAGATATTCCAGACTATCTCAAATAGAAGTACATACTTGTATTTTGGCAATCCTACCCCACACATCCAGGTTTGCTCTTCTCATATGAATACAGTAAACATAGGTCCAAGTCACATCACATTTGTCTTCCAGCTAGGGGTTCTTTGCTGTTAACAGCAGCCCTATTTCATATAGATTGCTATTACAACAGTCTTGAATTCCATTTTCCCGTAGGTTAGGATGTCCTTTATCAACCAGGCCAAATACTGAAGCACTTTCTTTTATTTAGCTCAATGGACATTAATTGTTCCTTGAAAATGAGACATGTCTAAAAAGAAAAACTCAAGCTGAGCTCCTGGAACATTACATCTCTCAGGAGCACAAGAGAGAGATGAGCTCTTGTCTGTTCTCCAAGTTGCACAGAAACAAGTCTGCTCCTATCCTGAACTTTCCAAAGTGATACTGTAACCACAAAGTTATCTGGGGACAACACACCTAGTTTCTCATGAATTCTTAATGAAAGTGGACTGAACTCCACAATACAGTTCATAGTAATGGATGAGAGCCCACTGCATGTCAGGAACACATAGGTGCCTTTAAAAATGCAGACATTAATATAAATAGCTGTCAAAGCAGATGCTTTGTGTTTAGCCAAAATGCATTCTTTATCAGCTACATGGTGAAAAAATTCAAATATACTGCTAGAAGTCTCTGTGAAATACAAATATCTAAACTGCATTTCATGGTGGTTATTGAAACACTAAAAGAAAAAGGATGATGTGCTTCTAATTTACATCAACCGTATAATTACTCTTTAATTCAGAAAAGAAAAATTAAATGTAATTTATGTGGGTCTTGTATCTGATACACACAGAAAAAAAAAAATCTCAATCTTAAATCAATATATTGTCTGTTACTATAGTTAGCACACTGGGGTTACAGAAGAAAAAAATGCCATCAGGTTTTGACTGGCCTTGTTCATGCAGTAACCTGTCTGCTGATTAGAAAGCAGATCATGCTTTCCTTGGCATTTATCCAGGTGCTGTCTGGACAGAAAGGTTACAGAAGCACACATACCGTGGCTCTGCAAAATGTAGAAAGGCCAGTGAGTCAGGTATCCTCAGTGCCTGAGGCAGAGAAAATACTGTTCCCTTCTCAGAGTTTCAGTCTTCTAAGGGAGTGTTGGCCTTCAGGTATCAACCTGCATTAGCAAGTTTGAAGACTGACAGATTTTTAATGTTTTTTTTTTTCTAGATTCTTAAGTGCAATGTAGCAGACAGCATATGAGATTTACTTCTCACCTACTATGCATACCAGAATTTCTATACGGTAGCCTGACCCCACCCCCCCTTCCTATTTGATCTTCATAAAATGTAAAAAGGAGTAAAGGTTGAGACAAGAGCTAAAATTCAATTCAATCTGACAAAGAGAATTGTTTGTACTATTGGTTTTTCAATATCACCATCTATTCTTTAGCCACATATCAACAAGAAATGTTATGTTTTATAGGAACTTCTGTGATTAGCCTCACTTCCTGTGCAAATTCCAAAACAGAATTTCTGTGTGCTGTCTTCAACTTCCTTCCTAAGCCATGTCAGAGGTCTAACAGTGATGTCAGCCATATTGTCCAAAATTTTTCACCCTTAAAATTCCTTTTCAACAACTGAATTCACTCCAAACCACATTGGTATTTCTACGTAGCTACCTAATGTCTCTGGACATGTAACATCTACTTCTGATTTGATCAAACACTTGGATTATACCTGAGCACTGACATGATTCACAGTCTAAGGACTGTTTTGTCTGCCTTAACTGTAGCATCTGTCTGGAAAGTACATGCTCTGGAAACATCCCCCTTCTCCCCAACTTGTGCAAACACAAGCCATGAAAATCTTGTTACAGGTGGTCGTTAAGTGCTGAAGTCTACAGCCTTTGTGTTGACTACATTAAAACCTACGTAGAGACTGAACAGTGGTCCTGGAAACTTTGAATGTTCACCACATCAGCAGTAGACAAGTACTTCCCAGAAAGAAATTTAGAAATACGTGGTCACTGTACTAACACAAGATCAGTAACAGCTTTATTTCTTTATACTCTGAGCATGTGTCACAGTTTACGGTCAGGGCGACATGACAAAATCTAATGCATTTTCTTGGATGACCTTAATGTATTTTACTTATCACTTTTTAACCTGGCTTAAAATATGATACAGCAATTTTGGGGTAGAAAAAGAAAGACTAAAAAGCATGTAATTCAGCTCACAATGGATTTTACAGGCCTCAATGGAATTAATTACTGAGAACTTGCACATGTAGTAATTAATTTCATGCAATTCAGCACCATCCGCAGATGCATTATTTTCTTTCAAAGCTACTATAATTTGATGTAAAATAGAAATTGTAAGGAGTTTTTAGGCAGCAAAAGCATTTGTATCTTGTTTATGCCAAAGCAATTAGATGAGGAAATTAAATATTATTTGAAAAACATGACCTCTTTTTCCAATGAAGAGAAAATAACTTCTAGTTGTTGATAAGGGAAATGCTTGCAATTTCAGAGACTTGGGGAAAAGGAAAGGTTGATTTAGAACTATTTTTCTAGTTTTAAAAAATATTCATGGGTTTTTTTTGACAGGAATCACATTACTTACAGTGTATTATTGCATCAAAATTTGTATCAATTGCAAGCAAAACCTACTGAATATACATCACTCTGTTGAAGTAAATTTCAAATTACCTTATATTATTTACATGCAAGATATATAAAAATGTTGCTTCTTTTCCCTTCATCACCTTGTATATGTCTTGTCCTGGAACAGAAAACAACTGACTGCAACAAATGACACAAGCTGCTTTTCTTAAATTCAAGGCGTTTTAATCCTTTTTGACCTTTCTTCAGAGTTCATCTGTACTGAAAAAGTAATTCCACAAACCAAAATTCCTTTAAATTAAGACTTTCCTAAGCAGTGTCCTGAAGTGTTCAAGAGTATTCCTCAGTTGAACCTTTAAAGTGTATACAATTTAAAGCCAGAAAAACTGGCAAAGGACTGATGAGACCAATGAATTTACCCTATGAATCTTCTGAACTATCAGTTTTGTGCTGAGACCTAATCCTGATTTTGTGCAGATATTCATGTAGCACCTAAGACAAGGACTGATTCTGCTATAATACTGTGACTGGGAAAGAGCATGTGTTTGGGAGGGAAGAGATATTCACATAGCACAGCTTTTTTTCTATATGTTAGGCAGCAAGCATTGTTTTTCAGAAGTAATAAAGAATAGGTTACAGCCCCATCAATCTATGCCCATTTAACACATTATCACAGAAATGTTCCTGTTTTGGGGAAAAAAAAAAAAGCATGGAATTATTATTTGCATTTGTTAGCACTTACAGTATTCAACTTCAGCTGAAAGCTCATTGTCCTTTGTAACAAACATACACTGTGGAACAGAGAGCTGAAACACCCAAAGAGCACAAGGTTCATAATTGCAAGACAAAGTACAAGACCACTAAGGTTTTATATATTTGCCATCTGATGATCAGTGTCTGGGCATGGCTTTCCTTTCTGCCAAATATCCACCCAAGTCTTGTATCTAACAAGTAAACTAGGTAACAACACTAAAATTACATTTGAAGCTACAGGAGATGCCATCAGCACAGTCATGTACAAGAATGGTGTAGGGCAATACAGATGATTGATTTTAGTGCAACCACTTATCAAAGCAAGAAACAAGCAAAAATTCCTTCCCATGCATTTTACAAATAAAATGTGAAGACTTGCAGGCAATAAGTCTATAGCGTTCCCACAAAAAATACTTTAAAACAAGCAGGGTGTCATTACCTAAATATGCAGAGCTAGTGAAACAAGAAATAATTACAGTGAGGAGTCCCTATTTTTGAAGGGCAGCACAAAACTAGCTTTTTTTTGATGAATATATACTGAAATGGATTTGGCTACTAGACCTGTAAAATCTTCAGGTCAGTCCTTAAGAAAGAAAAAAAAAAAAAAAAAGGTGAACATAAATATCATTTAGAGGATCTGAATAGGGCAATAAGATTTTTTGAAAAGGACCTTGAAATCACAATTCTAAAAATGCCAGAGGTGTTGGCTATTTTTGTACTGTTCTTGCTGTCATTACATTCACTGACAAGAAAAGAGATGAATAGTTTGAGGGAGGGGAGATGAGAGAGATACACTCATTTTGCAGTCATGAGATTTCCTCAGGCCTGGATTAACTGCCATTTCCTGATCCTTCTGTGCTGTTTATCACAATAGGCTATCAACAGCCTTTAATGTCTTGTATATTCTTAATAAATATTGTCACCCTCCTTAGTATGACAAAAGGGCAGAGTCATATAATAAATGCAGAAAATATCATGAATTTGATTCATTTGCATAAAGAGATCTTTATGCTATGACAAAAAAGGCTCAGAATGTATGAGGGCTGATGATTAAATTGGGAACTGGTAAAACAAGCAAAACAAAATGTCTCACAAAATGTTCTTCCTCCAAACAGATTTAAGATTATCTAATCTGTACAAGCAATTCAACCTCATGAAAGTTTAATTAAAGGGCTTATGTTCAACTAATTTCTTGCTTTTTTTGACTGAAAAAAAAATATTTAGAGTAGTGAAATATTAGTGTTATTTCTAGATGACCTTAAATAAACAAACAATGTGATAAATTCACAGTTATATAGTAAAACCTCATATTTTTAATTAAATTAAGTGTTCAAGATGCTTATTTTTGTGCTAGCCCTTCATGGACTTGGTTGGTTCTATTATATGATGTAATTAATTTCCTATTATTAATATTATGAATCTGTTTCTTATGGAACTGTTTCTTTGGAATAGTTCAGGTGACATTATTACAAACATAAACCCATGACATGATGACATGTGTCCTGCACTGTAATGAATGATATCAGAGTCTTCTTCCACTTACTAAAAAACTATCTTGAGCATGGATCAAAACTAGAGGTGGGTAGATTCAGATTAGACATTAGGAAGAAGTTCTTTACAGTGAGGATGGTGAGACACTGGAACAGGTTGCCCAGAGAGGTGGTGGAAGCCCCATCCCTGGAGGTATTTAAGGCCAAGCTGGATGGGGCTCTGATCTAGTGGTAGGTATCCCTCACATTGACAGAGCGTTGGAACTAGATGATATTTAAGGTCCCTTCCAACCCTGACAATTCTATGATTCTATGTAGCCTTATTACATACTAAATATGTCTGTAATATCTTCTTTATGTAGCCAGATCTCCTCTGACATATCTTTAAAAAATAAAAAAATTGCTATAAGTTAGAAGTAAGTAGCTAGAAGGTTTTATTGGTCTAATGATATACCAAAGTAAAGAGACAACCACACATAAACAAGTATGTGAGATGACTGAAGATACATAAAGAAACTGGACAGGAAGGATACTCTACTGCAGGTGGTAGGTTACAGTGAGTGCCTAGATCCTTCTCCTGATGCAATGGTAGGTATCAGAAAAATTGTATGCAGGTTGACAATCTATTACACCAGGTGTCTGCGTTGCAAGAAACAGTCATAAGGTTACACAGTATTAGAGGAGGCAAGATGGCGATAGATAGGTGCCTTCAAAACCATGTTCCTGTAGCAGACCCCAGTGAGAAAGAGACACCTTGGACTCTGGTACCCAAAAAAGAAGGACTCTGCTTCAGATGTGAAGCTTTAACACCTACAGACACTCATGAACAAGCTCTACATGGTAAAACTTCACCAGCAGCACATAGTGGATACTGTAAAAAGGAACAGCAAGTGCTCATAACTGGTGATTCTCTGTTAAAGAACACTGAGGTGACCATCTTCTGACCTGACAGGGAGTCATGAGAGGTATGCCACCTTGCAGGAGCTAAGATCTGAGACCTTCCCAAGAGGGTGCCAGAAATTGTCAAGAGCATCAACTACTACCCATTGTTACTCTCCCAGGTGGGCATGGATGATGCTGTGAACTGAACCTGGGCAGAATCAAGGAAGTCTATAGTTATCTTTTCCTCCCTTTTAATAGTTAGTGGAAAGGCAGCATTCAGAAATAGACAAAAAATTAATATCAATTCCTGGCTATATGGTTTGTTGGCTATATGCTGTTGTGAGAGTTTGGGTTTTTATGACAGTGGGATGTTCTTTGATGACTATAACCTACTAGGGAGGGATGGAATCCGCCTGACCCGAAGAGGCAATGGAATCTTTGACATCAGGCTGGCCAACTTGTAGGCAACCTGATGTCCCACAAGGTTTGCAGTTTGAAAACAAGCATCTTACAGCACTTACCTACAGCACCTACAAGCCATAAGAAGCAATTTTTTAGCAAAAAATTCCTAACAGATCTTCTTATATTTTCCTGTCCTAAATAACATCCCTTATACATACTGAAAATTAATATACACAGATCAGAGTGAGAAATCAATTAAAACAAAAACAAAAACCACAAAACAACCAACTTGTAAAGTAAGTCATTTGTTCAATGATCACCAAATTTGCTTTAATTCTTAGATAACACAAATATAATAAATATCTACTGCATGTTTGCTCTCCTTGTCACTGAAATTCTATTTTCTAGAATGCAGCTGTTCAATATCATGTATTAATACCACCAAGACTTACTTCTAATGACAATAAGGTCATAACACATTGTTGCTCCATCTTCTAGTTTTTCTAAGTATTCCTGGTGACAGGAAGCATATGCTTATTTTCAATCTATTTTGCTTCACAAATATAAAAATACTTATCATTCTAATGGTTTGTGTGTCCAGATGAAAGTTATAGGTAGACAAACACACAAATAGAAGCTAATTTCTGTGTACTTAACACTATATCCTTAAGAATGTGAGATATATTATATTCTTTTCGCCATGAAATCTAATAAAAATTGTTTGAACTAAAATCCAAAGCAATAAATAATATTTCTTTTGATTTTGGTAGATTTTGACTCAAACTTCTCCATGTTTATGATCTTGAAATAATCCATCAATCTATCTAGTCAGACTGTTTAAAGGGACATGCAGCTTAGCAGAAAAGACATCTGCAAGATGTTTATGACTTTAGATAATGAAGTGACCCATGAATGCATGTAGATCAGAGGAATGTACTTTGATTTGTGTGATGGTTTAGCCATTGCTGTGGCAATTCCTGATATAAGTGTTGTATCTATGTTAAGGGTAGTAGCAAAATAAAAGAAATAAATATTCAAAGCTGTAGTAAATTAGCCAATACTAGTGATTCTCCAGTGAAACAGGACCCCTACATTTCTTCAAATTTACACTTGTGTAAATTTGTAAATGATCTGAGCCATCTCCTTTGATCCTCAGGAGAAAATGTCTAGAGCAAAAAAGTATAGTGCCCTTTACTAACAGCACAAAAGAGCAATGTGTCTGGCAATATGGCCCAGTGTTCACTGATTCTTATAACCTGTGGGAATTTACAACTGAATCCAATAAATGAAGTCCTCATCACAGTTGCTACTGCTAACAAAAGAATATAATAGTGACCCTAGAATGTGAAAGAAATAGTTTACAAACTATTAGGTTAATTTAGATACTTCATAATACTGGAAATATAAGCTTATTACTTATAAAAAAACCAAGTCAAAACAACTTAATGCTCCTGTAAATCAATGTAATGTTGTAGATTCAAGAGAAGCAGCTTATCCTGTGTACGATGACTCTCACATGGGACTTTTTAAGCAAGCTATGAAAACATGAGCAAGATTCATTCTGGAATAGGTCTGCTGTCAGAATGACACATGAAGAGGAGGTCCTCAGACTTCTGCTCTGCATCCAGTCTTATTTAACAATTCCATTTGTGTCAAAAAAAGACAGACTAGAGTGTTGGGTTTTTTAATCCCTGATGCCAAAAGGAGACTGGTGGGACTGCATGTATTTTGGGGGCTAGGGTTCAATAAAAATTGTATTGACAGATTAGATAAATAGCCAAAAAAAATAATGTAGCATGTGCAGGTAGGAATAGCTGACCACAGGTTGCAGGGCAACTTACTGGTTCTTTGGAAAAGGATCTGGAAGTTGCAGTATATCAAATATTGATTGTGAAACTACATCATGATGTCATGGAAAAGACAAATACCAGGATGAAAGATATGTGACATCTTCCTCTCACTTTTTCAGCAGGAAATACTTTACTATATTGCACCTACTCTCTTCATCAAAAGCATGAGCTTATTTTTAGGAAACATACATGCAGAACAATTAGAAAAACTTCAGAGGATCAGATGTGTAAAGAACTATCTGTCCAAAAAAAGCACACAGACACACAAAAAAACCCAACTAAACAAACAAACAAAACAAACCAAAACACACACAAAGTAAACACAAACAAAACAAAACAAAACTGAGGTTATTTAGCATAAAGATGGGATATTCAGTTTCCTAAAGACTGCTGCAATAAAGAGGAAATTAATCTCCACTCCACATGAACAGCTGATATATTAGAAGAAAATACCTTAGGTTACAAGGAACAAGAATTCAGGTGAGACATTAGGAACATGTTTTTCTGGTCATAAATGAAACAATGGAATAGATTACCTTAAGTCTGTTGCACCTTCATTCTTTTTGGTCTTTAAGAAAAAGCTGAGACAATTTTAGATGACAAGAGATGAAAAAGGAATAGGTTAACTTCAGGTAAGGCAGTTGATTAGGTGACCTCCTAATTCATTCACCAATTAATTTTTCAAGGCAGAGTAAAACTTAAAATTATACTCTTGTGTGCATAGACCAAATCCTGTATCTGTTCTCTCACCTCACTCCTACATATTTTCATTTTACATATTTTCAAGCAAACTTAGGCCACTTTTGACTTAGACATCTTCTTCAGCGAAGAAGTATGTAACAAAATTTAACTTTTCTTACATAGCTTCAGAAAAAAATAGCTTTCTCTATATTTCAAAGCTACTTTATCAAGTAACAAAATGACACAACTTATTTTTAAAACAGACATGCAATTTTTGTGCCTTTCTGAGGCACTGTTAAGCCTGACAAATGCCACTCCAGAGGCAGACCCCAGGGGCTTGCTCCCTGCAGAGCACAGCACCAGCTAAAGGCCCTTTGTGATAATTAAGGACTTCCTCACTTTCCCTGTGGAAGAGATGCCAACAGAAGCAGAGCTAGGATTCAAAAAGCTTGCATTGCATATGCTTTTTCTGTGCCAGCTGCAGCTTGCCAGCTTATGGAGAAGAGTAATGACCCCAGTTGTACCTCCTGTGCACCAGTGCTTCTGGCTGTTCTGGCCAAGCACTCCTCCCGTCCAGGCACTCTGCAAGCTCAGTGATTAAGAACTCAATTGCCCCCAATTTACACACCTGCACATGCCTGCCCACCACATACAGACTGCCCCAGTGGCATTACAAGAATCCACATGACAAACAGATAATTCAAATATTGCCTCTCTGTGACAGAGTATGAATAAATAAGAGTGAAAGATTTATAGTATACTAACCACTAGAGAATTCAACAACTATAAATATAGTGTATTCTTGAAATTATAGTGACAATTTGGAAGTAATTGAAGGATACTGTGTGTAAATGTGTCTTTGTATACAGGCAGGTCCATTCACCCTTTTGGGTGAGAATAAATAACATGCAATACAATTTCTTTTATACCAAAATGACACTCTAGAGAAAATGGAGAGCAGCAGCAGGATAATGTGACAGAAAAAGGCAGACAAAGGACACTGTAAAAATGCTCAGGGGAGAGAAAAGGAGAAACAGGAAAAAATAGGACAATATGCTAAGGAAAAAACTAGGCTGAAAAAAGGTTGATGTGATATGCTAAAACAAAGAGATTAAATGAGAGGGACAGGTGTAATGGGGAAGAAAGAATAAGGCGTATGACAAAAGAGAATAAAGCTAACATAGTATATGGGGAAAAAAATAACGAATATAATAAAGATAAATATAAGTGTAGTTCAGTCCTTAAAAAAGAAGGGAAGACTCAAGGGATTTGGACATTTTTTCCTTGACACTTATGTGAAAAAAGCTCAGGGAAAAGAGTGCAAAAAATTAAATACATCAGGAAAAAATGAGAAAATAAGTAAGTTTATTAGTATCCATAATGGCACAAACACATCATGCATAAAGCTTTGCATATGTTGGTGTTTAGGGTCAGGGCAGCCCCTTAGACCTAACAGATGCTCTCTGTTAACCCCCCTCCCTCCCCAAAGGGGAAGAGAAAAGGAATAAGGGAGAGAGACTTAGTGATTAGAAAAGGAAACTAGAACAGCTTTAATGATGATTAATGATAATACAGAATATGTACAAATATATACAAAACCAGTACCGAACCCAACCCCCCTGATGGTAATTACATCACCGTCACCACAGATGTTGTAGAGCTGGCATTGGGGGTCCCAGACCAGGCCCCTCAGCAGACGGGAGCTGTGTTCAGGAGCTGGATTCTGGTACCAGATTCAGGAACATGTGATCAAAGGTAGAATGAACAGAGTCCTCCTTGGATGTTCTGGGGAAGCAGTCCAAGAGAGGAGAAGAGCCCAGATAAAAGCCCAATAGACCCTTCCGATCTCTCTGCTTGCTACCAAATACATACTTGCTACCCAATATGACGTATATGGGCTGGAATACCTCGTTGGTCAGCTGGGAGTCATCTGCCCTGTCCGCTCCTCCCTAGGTGCGGTCTTCTACTTTCTGCACCCCCCTGTGTGGTACACACCATCCAGCAGTGGCCTTGTTCTGCATACCAATTCTTGGTAGTAACTCTAAACACGGGCTGTTATCACTGCTGGCAGCAGACGCTGTCTGTAAAAACAAGCTTCTAACTTCAGAAAGTGCTGTTAGTTAGAAGTACTGAACTGAAAAGTAAAATCACTGAACTGGATTAGTTCTGTTTTCACCCAAACCAGGACATTACCAGTGTCATAAAAGACAGGATTTGGGGAAATGAGAAAAACAGTGGTCTGATGAGGAGGGGAAAACCAAACACAGATCAAAATCTTCTTGTTTAGAGAAATTTATTCATACTGAAAATTACTTTTAAAAGTTTGATATTTAGATTTGACCATGTCTTCAACAAACAGGAAGGTAAACTGTTGGTGAAAGTAGTAGAAAACCATAATGTTTTCTACTAAAAACTGTGCTGCACAACTCAGACTGACATCCCGTGTGGGTGGTAGCACTTTGGTCAGCCTTGTGGGATGAGAAAACACCATTTGCTTATTAGCAGGCAAATTCCATTTGCTGTCTCTCTCAGCCCTAGACAGCAGGAGAATTTATGGGTGGCTCATATGGTATTAGAGGCTTTATACCGAACTGGACCAAAATTACATTTAAAAAAATTTCTCTACTTTATTAGGTATTCCTTCCATACAAGTAGCATTCTCAGGCCTTTCAGGATGTTGTGCACCGGGGGAAAGTGAGAACAATCTCAGAATCACTGAGAACAATCCATCATCCAGGCTTCAAAGAGAAGTGAGATAAAATAATCGCAAGCCTGTTCTTCCTTCTTCCTAGAACATCAGGTCTGGGGATCAAGATGAGTCTTTAAAACCGTTGAACACCTGGAATTTGAGACATGTTTCTCCCGTCTGATGTCTCTCACATAAAAATAGAAACAAGACATAGGAGAACAGGATACACTTCATGATCCTCACTTGGACTTTCCAGAAGAAGATACTGATCTCACTTACATCTTCAGTGGAGACTATTGATTTTCAATATTATTTTCAGGTCTGCTTTATTTGCCTTGTAGATATCTTTTTCACCACATTGGCAGCTGTAGTGTCTATTTATCATTTTCTTACCTTTTTGTTGCTTCTATCAAAAAAGCTGGAGCAACAATTGTCTAACTAGTACCAGATACACAATACAGGAATAAAATCTAGCAGAATGTTGTCATTATATATTAAACCTCATAGAATGATGTATTTGTGTCAGAAATATATACTCTATACGAGATAATACATTTTGTTTTCAATTTTAAAAATCGAACAGATTTTTATTTAATTCAAAAACATTTCTAAGGCATCCAGCCTGATCAATTTCTAACATCCTAGAGAAAAAGCTTCCTTGTGAGCAAAAGTAAACTTGGATTTGTGGGTTATTAATCATGAGATAAGTACAATACAGTATTGAAAGAGGAGGAGAATATCTTCATATATTTTCAGTAATTTCATATCTCCTATTGAATAAAATTGTCAAAAAACAAAGAGTTGTTAAATACTTCAAAATTAACAATTCCCGGTATTGAAGTGTATCAATGATGATGTGCAGCTTTCATAAGCAAGCAGTAAACATACACACTTTATAGCTACTAATTAAGGTAGAGTCGTAGAATATGACTCTAAATGCGTGTATTTGTCTTGAATAGTACCTTCTTCTCTGACTTGTATCTCATTGAAATCATGTCATATTCAACAAGATAACTCAGTGAATAAACTGCAATTAGCATGAATGCCAAGCCTGGCTATTTTGTTATATGAGTTTAGGGAACATTTCTATTTTACTTGTCAATCAGCAGCTCCAAACTCAATTGCATTTCCTAATTATTCCCAAAGTGCCTATAAGTAAAATCTTATTAGTTGTACCTAAAAATTATTGCTGTGTTTGGGATTTCAGTGTTCAAGCGGAACCCTGAACCCTTTCTTGCTTGCTTACTACAACAGAAATTGAAGACATACATAAAAGGTGAATCATGCCTTCAGTACATGTCCTTCAACTGACAGCTGCAAGATTTGAACTTTCCTTGAAAAGACTGCTTCCCTGAAGATTCTCTTGTACACTGTATTGAATCAAAACACTATATTTTAAATGCTTGAAGAAATGCATCAGACTGGGACTTGTGGACTGGTTCTATTTGTTGTTTGTAGAAATAAATATTTGCGTCAAGGGGGAAAAGTTTAATTTCAAAGGATGGTAAGCATGGTTCCACAAGCAGCTGAGATTCTTGCGATCAGACATTGGAAGTAAAAACATGAAGCCAGTTAAAGGCACTCTCATGTTCATGTGTGTGCTTCTCAAGGAACGTTAGAAGCCAGAAAAAGCATGACTGGTTGGCCTCATTTCCTCTTTGAAAAATATTAAAACAGTAACCGCAGCAAGGAAAAGATCATTATTGTGAGAGCCTTTACCTTTCTTGCCTCTGCTTTTGAAGAGTCTTCTCAATACCAGATTTAAGCAACCCTGCACAATTTTGCATTTTAAAGCAGTTCATTAGAAGACTACAAATGGTTCCAGTGGAGAGACAGAGCAAGACACCTGTTGTCAGTTGTCAGCTCAATATTTGGGGTCATGAATCTGCTATTGTAAGCTGAGGCTTTTTGAGTGCAATAGATTTTTTTTTCTGAATTTTGAAATACAATATTTGTTTTTAGAAAAATGCAGTTTTAAAAAAAAATCTCACCAATTTATTTTTTCTGACAAATCTGTTCTTAACTACGTTTACCTCTTCATAGAGGCTATTACAACCCAAGAAAGCTTGAAAATGACCGAATCGTCCATAAACTCAGTCATCACAAACTTGCTGTCACAGGTGTATGGCTGAGCTACAATTTGAAAGAGACCTCAGTGATACAGAAGATGTCCTTGAAAAGCAAATGTGGTAAATATTGTCAAGAAAAATCACATGAGACAAAACAAACAAAAAAATTTTTTTTTCTATACTTTTAAATTAAAGTCTTCTTGTTTCTGCAGTATTCTGTTTAATACTAATATAGTTTTAAAATATAGCATTTTGCAGTGTAATAAAACCATAATAGTTAAAAATTTGTAGAGGAAAAATTAACAACATAATGAATGGTTGAAATCTGGAGTAACTAAACTGAAAAACAGTACTACAGTAATCTTCATGAAACAATAATAAGTCTAACCACAGGAAAAGAAGGAAATGCAAGCAATATTATTGCAAACTCAATAAAGAAATATTTTCATTTGCTTTAAAATTGTTGCAAATCAGAATTTACTTACTGCTGATATCATGCTACTGGGTGAAATGTTTGGGTCAATTTTCTCTGATATTTTCCAGAAGCTAAAGTGCAGTCTTTCAAGCTGAAGAATGTCTTTGAGCTCTATAATGCATTTGTCATTTGGTGGATGGAATTCTACTCTCCAGTTTATTTGCTTTTTGGCAATCAATAAAGCTATTTGTACAAAAGTCCCTTTGAATTTGTCTAGTCTGGTATTTTCATTTCTGCAAAGTAAACAAACATGGGATAAACAGGATCTTTTATTTTAGCTATTCTATTTGTGACTGGAATCACTTCAGACTAATATTTTCACTATTTAGAAGTTCAAAACTATGTATGAGGTGACTTTCATTTTTTTAAAGATCTTGGAGAGCAAAAACTAGTAACCTTGACTGAACAAAATAAAAGATTTGTAGCTTGTAAAAAAGTACTAATATAACTACCAAAAATTAAGAGAATTTAATACTTTAAAACTGATTTGTGTTTTTCATTTTGCTGTTAGTAAGCTTCTGCAGATTTCATTGTTTCCTGTACTTCATGTTTGTGATAAATTTGTAATACCAGTGTAAACCTGAATTTCAAAAATTGTCATCTACCTCTGCAGCAGTACTCCTTAGCTCAGAATATGTCTGAGAAACAGTTGTGATGAAAAATGGATTTTCTGACCATTCAAGGATGCACCCACTTTGTACATCAACACTGGGGCTCCACCATTGTATTTCTCCTTCCCTCTTCTGAAGAATTTTATAAGTCAGTGACATAAGCCAGCATCTAGAAAGCAATTCCTTCTCATTATCATCGCTACTTTCTAATCCATTATCTCTACCTATTATACATCAGTCATTTATCATTTTAGGCTTTACAAGGGTGCTTTATGCAGAGATACTGGAAGTGTGTGAAGTCAGAGAATCTTGTTGGCTTCACGCATCTAAGACTTGGTATATACAGTTTGCATTTTGTGACAATATAACCTTCCTAGGTTATGTTTGCTCTCCAGAAATTTCACTGGTGGATTTTCTTTTAGTTTGAAGCTTATGCATTTGTGTTCGTATGAGGTCTTTCTGTGTCTGTCAGTAACTTCTACGCATGTAGCTAATTTCAAGTTACCATGACAGAACAATGGGAATTTCAATGAGATTCCTAAGAGTGTCATGAAAATAAGCATCTGTGTGAAAAACAGAGAATGGAAAGGAGAGAAACCCTCTTCTTATCTCTTTTTCCTTACCTTTCCACATCATTAGCCCAGAATCATTGAATCATTGAATCATGGAATGGTCAGAGTGGGAACGGATCTCTGGAGATCATCAAGTTCAACACCTGCCAGAGCAGAAAGAAGAGCTATCTGACCATTTCACACTTACAAGCTGCTCAGTCAGAATGCACTCATCCTGCAAACTAGCCGTGCCACTTGCTTAGGCAAAAGAAGTACAAGGGATCTGCACATGCACATGAGGTAGGCAGGAGTAGTAAAGAGGGAGAAAGAGGGGAGAACAATGATATGGCATAGCAGCAAGGGGGACATGAGATGAAAAACTACTCCCAGGACCAGTTTCATAGGGAAATAGAGCACCTTCCTATTACAGTGTCTTTGTTTCTTCTCTGCTTGAGAAACCATTTGCTTGAGAAGTTCATAATCAGTTAGCTGACACCAGGTAATTGGATGGGAAAAGTACATGTAGTCTGAAGTCCTTCATAACCCAGATAATTTAAGCAGCAAGAGATATTTTGATTCTTGAACAATTAGGCCCCTTATTGATAACAGCTTATTGATAAGAACAGCAATATAAGTAAAGTCTGGGATGACTTTAGTAAATGTACAGAGCTAACTAGAATAAAGTGCTTTGATGACTGGTATTCTCAAATAATTGGCTCATTAACCTTACTTATATGAACCTTTTTTCATTATTAATGTTAAATAATTGAATAGATACACTTCCGGGGAACTTGCAGTCTTAGACAGAGGATAGCCACTTACATGATAGAATCCTGCTCTTTAAAGAAGCTGATTGTGAGAGAGGGGGAATATTCGCACACATACACACAAATTAACAAACATTTGCATTTTAATTGTGAGAAAACACAACAGGAAAAAAAAATTAAGCAGCTCTGAAGAATTTTCAAACAATAGTCATGCATTATTCAAAGTATTTATTTATTATTGATAGTACCTGTCAAATTCTGCTTTCTTGTAGATAACCAGCAAAGATAATTCATGTGCAGGCCTCCTCATTCCCTAGATATGGCCCTCAAATTTGTTTCAATGACAGAAACACCTGGTCAACAAATAGGTCCTATGAAGATGTTGTCCTGTAGTCATTACACAAGGGATATAAAAGTATCATTTTTCTAATCTATGTATCATCTGCATGTCACAAAAGTATTCTAATAGACTAGAGTAAGACCGGTATACGCAAACATGGTGTCATGACAAGAAATCAGGTTCTTGTGCTGTTACTGTTCTTTGAATAATCAAAAGACATAATCACAAATGTTGGCTAGGCAAGGACAGTGCATGATGGTAGCCACCATGAGCTGGTCTTCTCAGGGCAAGGAGCTTAGTGTTACCTGCTGCCATCACTGCTACCACATTCACCTACCAGTGGGCTAATACCATTTCTTCCCCACTTCCAAATATGGCTAATTTCTTTCCACTTCCTAAATTTCTAAATTTCTTCCCAAATTTCTTCCCCACTCCCCAAAATGTCTAATACCATTTCTTCCCCACTTCCTCCACACACCCTCTGCTGCTGAGGGTCCTGTGGGAGAATGACTACGGTTGTAGTTTTCAAATACCCCTGGGTTGGCAGCAGAAAATCGTGGCAGTTAGAAGAGGCTTGAAACCTGAAAAGTGACAGTGGTAGGTGGAGCAGGGCTCAAGCTAAAACTTTCGGAAAGATTATTAATTTCTCTTTTCCTTGGGGCTAAGGTAAGAAGGAGAGTTGAATTATTCATTGCACACCAGGCTCAGCAGCAATGCAATAACGAATGATGCAAACAGGGGCAGATTAGAGAAGTCCCCTAGGAAGGAATCCCCTAGGTAAGCCAGTGTATGCAAATGCACAAAAAGACCTGAGATACTGAGAGATCAGTTGAAACAGACACCTGTATACTAATTACACAGAATAAATATGGAAATTTAGCAAGTCATATGTCCATCATCTGGAGACCTTATTTGATACTCCAAATGAAGCTATTAAATAGGAGAAGCCACATTTAAAAAAAAAAAATCCAACCCTCAGCTAATTTCTTTATTTCCCAGGATGCTTCCAAGCTGGTTTTCTTGTTGTTGTTTTTTTTTTTATTGCTTTTGACTATCTGTAATGTAAATAATATGCAATCAACAGGACCACTTAAGACATCGTGGGTTTGGAAATATATATTGTATAAATGATCAAATGAAAAGGTAAAGGCCAGAATAGTGTCATGCTAAAAAGACTAGCAGCTAATTTGAAAAAAAATGTTGACTCTGAGCTCAACAATACTCCTTGCTGTATTTCTTCAGAACATCTCTGTTTTTTTATTTATGTACGTAGTATGCTGTGAATTTGCCTACTATGATTTGTGTTTGTTTCTCAGCCTGTTCCTGCTTTCATCTGGCATGGAACTAATCTCCTCTGTGGCTTGTCCTCCCCCACTTCTAACCTAACTTGAGCTATAAATTGATATTTGGAAGACTACCTGCAAATAATTTTGTCTTGAGTGGGAGGATTACACTAATGTTCAGAACACTGACCTCAGTTAAGCTTTGTCCTGGCTTCAGCTGGGATAGAATTAATTTTCTTCCTAGTAACTGACATTTTAGATTTACCGTGAGAATAATATTGATAACACACTGATATTTTACTTGTTGCTAATTATCCTAAATTGAGGATTTGCAGTTTCCCATTCTCTGGCAGCATACAGGTACATAAAAATCTGGGAGGGAGCATAGCCAGGATATACTACCCAAACTAGCTAAAGGGATATTCCATGCCATAGAACCTCATGCTCATTATGTAAACTGGGGGAAATTAGACAGGAGGGGCAGATAGCCTTTTGGCATTGGTCAGTGAGTGGTGAACAATGATTTTGTACATTGTACATCATTTGTCTTTTCTTGGGGTTTATTTCTCTCTCTTTTTTTGTTATATTCCTTTTCATTACTGTTATTATATTTTATTAGTAGTAGTTTATTTTAGTTTATTTATGAAACTCTATTTATCTCAACTCATGAGTTTTACTTTTTTTGTGGATTGTCCTCCCCATCCCACTGGGATGGGGGGAGGACTGAGCAAGAAGCTGTGTGGTGTTTTGTTGCTGGATGGGGTTTAACACTTATAGGGAAAAAAAAATGCGAAGAATCATGAGTTTACCCACAGGCATAAAACCTTAGCCAGAGAGCTGATAAATGTGTAGTGAGGGATGTATAACATTGAACTAGATGATACATTTAAATGGTTAACAGACAAGATGCAAGGAATAGCTACAAAATGCATTGCATTTCTAAGTGCCGTATTATAAATCTCATACTTTCAAAATGGCCTATAACTACTCTTGCTTTATGGATGAATGGTAACTAATGTGAGTGGTTTATAACCACTTGTTTTTTAGACAGAATATCTCAGTTATGAAGCAGTTAAAATACCAACATGCCCAAAGCAGTTTGTCACTTCATTTATTTAATCTTGACATGAAAATACTCTAAAGAACAGATTGTTTATAGTAGAAAGTGATGAAGAAGGAGATACTGTCTATATCACACAGTTAATACCACACATTAGCACTACACAATTGTCAAGGAAAACTTGTGTGATTCCCCTCTGAAAACACACTGCAGACAGAACAGTAAAGTGATTTCCTATTAATACCATATTTTACAAAATCAGGGGAAATCTTTAATTGCTATTAAACTGTTCTGAGCAGAGACTGAATACAAGCTTATGATTGTCTCACAATAGTAATTTTCTTTATAAAGCTTACTCTATCATAGTATGTAATAATCAAGGTCATGTAAAAACAGGGCTTTCTCACATAATCTATTCTTTTCAGCAGGTGAAGGTGTAGAACTGGATTTGATGTGACTGACCAGCTTGTGTGTGCTAAGGACTCACACTTGCTGCATAACACATGGTTTTCTCACATGTGAAAAACAAATCTCAGTAGCTGCCAGCTCAATACACTCATGGTGAGGTCACAATGAACAACGTGCACGGGTCCTGCAGCTTCACGTTTTGGTAATCAGCAGAAATCATAAGACCCTAAAGTCTCTCATATATGCTACCATATGCAGTGAACTGAACTTTTCTTTTACTGCCCTCAAGACAATTTACTAATTTTGTAGATGGACAAATTGACTAGCTATTCTCTTTTAAATTTTGATTTACTTATATTTTAAATTTATGGATATTGTTAGTTATCTCTCATTCTCCTTGGACACTTATTCATGCATGGTTCAAGTAATTTCCATTACACTGCTTGTCTATTTGTCTTGATCAGGTTGTTACCATGTTCTGTTACTCCATGCATTTTTTTGGCAAAGTGAAGGGCCTCTTTCCCCTCTCATTGTTACAGACTGCAGCAATTTTTATTTTCAATTAAGTTGTTTCACTTTATCTCTGCATTTATAACTCTTTTTCCTGAGATGAAGTGTACCTAGTCTGTCTCTCAGGACGTTTGCCAAGCAGCAGTGCACAAGAGATTAACTATTTCTGGAATTCATTTGGTTACATAGCTTAGGAAAATCTTTGTACTTTCGACAAAGACAGTGTCTCCCACTAATTGTTTATACTCTGACACAAGACTTATGGATAGCAGGAGACAAAAATTATGAGTGTCACCAGGGTGTAGAAATAATTCTGGTCAGGGATCTTCAGATGTCTTTTCTTGTTCCATTAGATAAAGGTTTCACAAGAGAACACAGAGTCTTTCATACTTGTAATTAGGTCATTGGAGAGATAAAAAAAGATATTCATACAGTTCATACAAATCACTTAGACTATATACTGCCTACAAGATTGCTATTCCACAAAACAATGGTAGTATTATAACACTACACACTTTTATAAATAATAACTTTATCAACACACAAACATTTTATGTATCATTCTGTCCTCTGTGCACCAATCTATAAACTGAAGCATACATACATGAAATAACACTGGTTTCATTTTGTCTTCTTCATTCAAGAAGCATGACACCCTAGTGTAAACAAGGACAATAACATTAAAATGTGTTCATCAGTACTGGTCAAATAATCTAAACTCACTACAAACTAAATGGTATCACCAAGTTAACCTCCTTCCATAAGAAGCTTAAGTTTTTAAATGTTGTCAGAATCATTATCTGTCTATGTAAAATACTCATGGAAGCCAGGATGGCTTCAGCAGCAAGCCACCAGTCTCGGTGGCAGCAAGTCTTTCTAATTCTTTTTTTTTTCCTAATATGAACATGAGAGAAAATACATTAGAAATAATAGCCTGCATATTCGTTAAAAGTACCTGTTGACACTAATGAAAAGCAGATGAGAATCTCAGAGACGATATACAAAGCTGACATAGAAATTGCAGGCTGCAGTCACACAGCACAAGACTGTGTCAGGTTACAGATATGAAGTAAACACATCAGAACAATATGCATTTCACTGAACATTAAGCTGAGTGCACTTTGCAGTCTAAGAATGTTGGTAATGTGGCACCATGCCTGGTAGCCCAAAAAGAGAATCACACTTGCACACAAATCCACTCTGCTTTCGCATGTAGAACAGCAGTTTGCTAAACGCTTTCAGTCAGGGCCACTCAGAATCAGTCATACACTCATAGAATGCTTTGGGTTGGAAGGAACCTTTAAAGGTCACAGAATCATAGAAATCACAGAATCATAGAAATGTCTGTGTTGGAAGGGACCTAGATCTTCTAGTCCAACCCCCCATGCAGTAAGTAGGGACATTTTTCACCAGATCAGGTTACTGAGAGTCCCTGACATTGAATGCTTCCATGAATGGACCTTCTACCAGATTCCTTTAAGCAATCTGTTCCAGTGCCTCATCACCCTCATTGTAAAAAGATTTGTCCTTATATCTAGTTTAACAGAACTCTGGAGGAGACCACTGAATTCACAACTTAATTTCTGGCAGAACCAACTGTATCTAAAGCCTTCCTGACAGCTACTTGTCTATTCAGTCACCATCTGGTGACAAGCTGATTGCTTTCTTCAGAAATCACTTTATGTTACACTGTGTTAAAAAGGTGTTGGAGTGCTCTTAAGTCAGTTGAGACCCTCTTTAGGGATGGTTCTTTCTATGGAAAAATGAGATATGCAGATAGGAGAACTGTCTGCTATGTAACATGGAGCACATGGGACTTTAAAGACATAGCTACCAGGGAGGCTGCAGCATGAGCTTAACACATGGGCCTCTAGACAAAAAGTGTGTAAAAAGCCTTCAGCCAGGACTTAGAAACAGAAGCAGATAGGACACTTTCCAGGAAAGCCAGAAAGGACTACACAAAACATGTGGCAAAGCACATATCTACTGAAAATTACCAGCCTGAGAACAAGACCAGAGTTCCTATTCAGTGAGGGCAGAGGGAACAGGAGAGAAATATGCAAAAAATTTCATTTCAACCGTCCTTGCCTAGCAGATCTGAGCATTCCTCACTTAGAGTTTCTATTTCTAGTTGGTGCTTGGTAGAGACTACCTTGGGAGGCTGTAGCTCAAACCAGTATTTTTTATTCACTTACTGAAGAGGAAGTCAAGAGAGTCCATTCTGGTCACTCTGGCTGGTATATGTTCCCACTCTGTACAGTTAAAGATGAACAGCTTTATGTATTTCCCAGATTTCCTATGCAGGCTTTTTTAAAGATTATTGATTTTTATTTGAGAAAAGTTGCTAATGTAAATTCTCATTACAGTAAATTAAACAAATTACTTCTTGTTCCCCTTTTCAACATATGTGGAGACCTACAGATAGTTCCTTTTTATATGAAATGTTTTACACATGATCCCATTTATCTTCTCCATAAAGTATTCATTTGTACAAGATTAATCAAACAAACATTTTCCATCTTCCCTTCACGATCATGTTTTTAAAGTTTAGCTTCTGTCTCACCTCTTTCTAGCTCCCCTACATCCTTCTTAAAATATGTTGTATAAATTGGCACAGAATTTTAGCTGAGATTACAACATGACTAAGTTTTAATGTATATGAAAAAAATAACAATGACAGATTTATTTCTGACATTATTCAGAAAGACTTCCTATTTGCAGATTGAATGTTCTGTATCAGAAATTAGTTGTCCAGCATATCCACTGGTCTTTCATTGTTAAAGCAGATCAATTATCCCCTGAATATTATACTTCTATTAATACTTTGGAATATCATCTGTCTGCTAATTGGAAAAGTACCTACCATGTTTGGTGACTGGTTTTTGCCTTCTGATCCGTTTTAACATATAGAACTAACACTGCTGTGTAGCAGGACCTTCTCCATTCATTCATTTCATTTCTACCTTCACTTCCTATTTTGAAGTTGGATTTCATCTTGCTGATTACAGTTCACCTCTCAAGTGAATCCAAAGCTAAAACAAAGTAATGGAGAAGGTGAAAAAAAGCTTGCTCTTTTTCAGGCCTCTAATGGAGGCCCAAATAGGCTCAAATGTACAAAACTAGTGCTTATTTCTCAAGAAAGAGAGTATGCAAGATGAAAAATATCACTAGATGAAAAATTTTATTTTCATGTTATATTTACATTTTATTTATCATATATTGCATGTGATAAATCTTTACAGTTTGACAGGCAGAAATTTATAATTAGTATCCCATTATAGTTTTTCAACCACTTGTGCATCAACATTACTGTAATTTCATCACCTGCAATTTCATCATATTTTCCTGAAAGTGTCATAGGGGATATAATGAAAAGCCTTACTCACGTCAAGAACTGTCACATCTTCTGGTTCTCCTTTTGTCCTCTAAACCAGTTATTCTGTCAAATAAGAAAATTAGGCTGGTTTGTCATTATTTGCTCTTAGCAAATCCATATTAGCCATTTCTTCTCACCTTATTATTCTCCAGGTACTTTCAAATTGATTGCTTAATAAATTGTTCCAAGTATTGAATTTACACTGCCTGCTCTATAATTCTCTGTATACTTCTTCTCTACAGATAGGTACTACTATATCTGCCCTTCTCCCATCCCACAGAGACCTTAACTGTCTCAGGTTAGATCTTGGAGATAAATGTTGATGGTGTATTCAACTCTGATGATTTATTACTTGAAACACATATTTGCTTACAAGAAGAATCTAGTTTAGAATCAGTATTTCAAAGCAGAAAATTTACAATATTATATCATTTTAGCTTCAAGTTCAAACCTTGCATAAACCCACTATATGGAAATATCATTGCCCTTGGGAGACATTTGTGTCCATTGCTTACAAAAGTATTACTTCACTTAAAAGTAACGACCTAAATGATTATAGGTGGATTTAGAGGAAAATATGGAAGTCAGGAAAGAAGAAATGGAGGGAGGAGGCAGGGGGGAAGACGGGAAAAACAGAAGAAGGGAAAGAGGGAAATATCTTTTCAAAAAGGTAAGTACAGGCAGGTAAGAAGCAGAATCACAGAATGACTCTGAGAATGGTCTCTAGCTATATCTCCATCAACTCAGTACTCTAAAATAGCATCAAAACCAAACCAACCAAACAAAAAGAAATTCCAAGCTTTCTTGAAGCAGATAACATGAAAATACTAAAACTAGTGTATGTCTGCCCTTATATTACATTCATAAATACTTATATTTATGAACAGAGCTATAAATATATGAGAGCCTTCCACTGGTAACAGAGTACCAGTAGTGATAACATCTGTGTGTGGTGTGACCAGGGGACAATCTGCTCAGCCTGGTGGCAGAGCTGCAAGAGGAAATAGAAAGGTTAATGAAGATCAGTAGATAGACTGTTGAAGCCAAGCTCTGCCCTCACTGAGAGAAAAAACAGGAGCATCCACAAGAAAATACTCAAGATCAAGATGACCCTGTATCCTCCCACTGACAGGCACAAATGAAAGAAGTGAATGGATGCATGTCCATGCTCAGGGCAGAAGGATAACTCCTTTCTTGCCCATCTCACCCTATCAGGTTCCTCTATACAAAAGGTATAAGGCTCTAGATATGAAAGGGCAGTCAAGGGAGGATATGGGTGACAGTCCATCTACACCAGGGGTGTCTCCAAGGTCAGAAAGGCATATGCCTGTATCACGACCATCTCTGCAAGGAAGAAAAAAAAGGGTTATAGTTGTAGGTGACTCCCTTCTGAGGGGAACAGAGGGTCCAAATATTCAGGCTAGCCACTCCTTGTATGGGACCTGGGGTTAAAGACATCATTAGGAAACTTCCTAGCCTGGTACAGCCCTTGGACTATTATCCGTTACAGATCATCATAGAGGTGGAGATGTAGCTGCAGCCTATAGTCCAAGAGTGATCTAAAGAAATTTTAGTATTTTGGGATGGTTGGTGAGGAAATCTGGGGCACAGGTTTTTTTTCTTTCACCTTCTGGTTGCAGGCAGTGACATTGGAAGAAACAGACAAATCCAGTCTATTAATACATGACTCCATAGCTGGTGTCACCACTGCAATGTTGGGGTTTTCAACAATGGAATGGTCTACATGGTACCAGGCTTGCTGGCATCACATGGATGCTTTCTAATAGGGGGAAGAGGGTCTTTTCTCAGGAACTTGCAGGGCTTTAAACTGGATTTGAAGAGGGAGGGGTATAATATCAAGCCTACCTTGGCAAGCTGTAGGATGGCACACCATGGTTAGAGGGATGGGGTGCTCATTAGGGGCCTCAACCTGTTGCTTTGAATCATGCTGGGGACACAGCAGCAGACTTGAAGTCCTATGGAGATGAACCAGGGGCTCCTGAGGTACTAGGAGCCAACAGGGAAATATTGGTGATGTACTTCAAAGTAATTAAGGTGTGTTCCTCTAAGAAGATGACAGAGACAAGCAGCCCAGCTGAAGTGCCTCTACAGCAATGCACACAGCATGGGCAACAAAAGGGAGGAGCTGGAAGCTACTGTACTGCTAGAAAGTTATGATTCAGCAAGTTTTCAGATGACTCCAAGCTGAGAGGTGCAGTTGACAGCTATAGGGACAGGATGCCACTCAGTGGAATCTGGACAAGCTTGAGAAGTGGGCCTGTGTGAACGTCATGAGGTTCAACAAGGCCAAGTGATGCATCCTGCACCTGGGTTAGGGCAGACCTTAGTATCAATAAAACTGGAAGTTGATAGGATTAAGAGCAGCCCTGCTGAGAAGGATTTGGGGTTACTGGTGGATGAAAAGCTGGACATGAGCAGACAATGTGCACTTGCAGCCCAGAAAGCCACAATGATGATGGTGAAACACTGGAACATGTTTCCCAGAGAGATGGTAAATGCCCCACCACCATTCAAGCTCAGTCTGGATGGGGCTCTGAGCAATCTGATTGAATTAAAGATATCCTTGATTACTGCAGAGGGAATGGACTAGATGACCTTTAAAGGTCCTTTCTAACCCAAGCCATTCTATGATTCTAAAAATCTAAACTACATAGAGGAAATGTATCAGCAACATAGTAGTCAATGCTGAAATTCTCTATTGATATTTAATTGAATACCATAGAATCATAGAATCATTTGGTTAGAAGGGTCCTTTATAATCATCAAGTCCAACCATTAATCCAGCACTGCCAGGTCACCATTAAACTATGTCACTAAGTGTCACATCTACACATCTTTTAAATACCTCCAGGGATGGTGACTCCACCAGTTCCCTGGGCAGCCTGTTACAGTGCTTCACAGCCCCTTCAATGAAGAAATTTTTCCTCACATCCAACCTAAACCTCCACTGGTACAACTTGAGGCAATTTACTCTTGTCCTGTTGCTTGTTACTTGGTAGAAGATAGCAACCCCCACCTCAATACAATGTCCTTTCAGGTAGTTGTAGAGAGCAATAACGTCTCTCCTCAGCTTCCTTTTCTTCAGACTGAACAACCCCAGATGCCTTGGCTGGTCCTTGTAAAACTTGTACCCTAGACCCTTCACCACCTTCATTGCCCTTCTTGGACACTCTAGCACTACAGTGTCCTTCTTGTAGTGAGTGGCTGAAAACAGAAAACAGTATTCAAGGTGCAATCTCACCAGTACCTGAGTACAGGGGCATGATCACTTCCCTTCTCCTGCTGGCCACACTATTTCTGATGCAGACCAGGATGTTGTTGGCCTTCTTGGTCACCTGGACACGATGCTGGCTCATGTTCTGCTGTTAGCAGCACCTCCAGATCATTTTCTGCTGGACAGCTTCTCAACCACTTCCCAAGTCAGTAGCATTGCAGGGGGTTGTTGTGACCAAATATATTCAATGATCCTAGTAAGTAAATGCTGACTGTACTTCAAAAAACTGTCTTATGTAGGGGAAAACAGTAGCACACAGGGAAGAGTTACTCTGTAAATAGATGGCAAATATTAAGGTAATTTTATCCACTTTAAGGGGTAAAGAAGCATTGCAGACAGAGATGGCTTTCAACATTACCTTCTCCTTAGAATAAATTTGTCTTTTTATAAATTACAGTAGGCTGTAAAGAGAGTGAGATGTCAGAGAACTGCAAGAAATCCTTTATGAAACAGGACAGGAAGACAGCAATGACTGGCAAGAAGTGAAGACAACTAAAGTGAAGGGGATATTTCTAAGAGGCATCTCTCCTCACAGTGTGTCTCTTGTGGATATAAAGAATGGCTTGATAATGAATAAGGCTGTGATTTCAAACATCTAAACCTCATGAAAGGAGGCAAATTCTGTTTCTGTCCCCTATTGTTCCATTTGCTGGAATATGCTCCCATGTCTCATTGCATGCAGCCTGCACTTACGAAAACCCCCAAGGCCCTTTCTCTGTCAACAACATCATTCTCCTTTTTGCTTTAAAATATTCCACTTGAAACATGTTAAACATGTCCCTCTCAGTTTTCTCTGTCAAGAAGCAGGAAAAGACCATGTTTAGGGGGTAATTTTGTATTTCATTTACTGTTAATTGTGAATATAGACTGTGCAGCATTTCTTCACAAAAATATTTTCATCCTGTCTCATACCACATCGTTTCTTTTCTAAAATACTGCTACACTCAGTAATATTGTCTGTTTTCAAGCTGCATCCATTTTAGCTCTGTTTAGTGTCTTCCCCTCCCCCACAAAATATTACTCATTGGAATTTCAATCAGATCACTCTATTACTGATTTATATGTTCAAATCATCATCAAGGTGCCTTGAGATTCAGGACTGCCTCCAAACCTGGAAGTCATCTGATTGCCTGATTGCCTGAGCGTGAAAATCAGGGGAAATGCGAACCTTACATGTGGCATTACAGCTGGTCATGGAAATAATAACTGGGAAATTTAAAAGACTGTGGTGAGATTACTGATCATTATGCAAAACTCACCAGACAATATAACCAAAACTCAGACAAAGCAGTGCCACAGATGTTAACCATTAGATGCCAGAGCCTACAAAATTATTTAATATGGCAAAATTTATGTGCTATACATGTAAAAATACTAAATATTAAAACTCCAACAAAAGTTGCATCTAACGAGAGGTTAATTTGATTCTGACAAGTAGTTTGAGAACTGTTCCAACAGTTCCAGGAACTGATAGAGGGAAGCAAGATGATGCTTTGTAGGATGCCTCAAACAAATCTCTTTACACAAATCCCTCTAGAGATAAGGAGAATTTTGTGAGGAAGGAGTGCAGCTGAGTTGCAGAACAGTTCTTAGAAGACACAAACAGGGTAAGTAATGGAAGAAGCACTTTACTGGAGAAAAATGAGTCAAAACAAAGAAGTAAAGAAATTAATATAATTACAAAAAAAAAAGGCAGAATGTTTCAGGGGTAAAAAAGGCTCAGTTAAAAACAAGAAGAGTAAACAAGCTATGAAAGTGATACGGGTAAGATTAAGTTATTAGGAAACATAGTGAAATCAAAGGTACATTCAGTAAAAAAAGGCTAACTGTGAAGTGACAACAAATGCCAAAGAAAAGCCATCAGGATGGAAGAAATATTTTGACAAAGTGCTAATCCCTGCTGACCATGCAGAGCCAAGCAGTCCAGGCATGCTGGAAGGACAAGGAGACTTTCCAAGCCAGAAGGGATGTGAACCCTACTCTGCCAGCAGAAAAAGGAGGCAGAAGGAGCACTGTTGTAGATCAGGAGAGATGATGGTGCAGACAGCATAACTGCTGAGCTGTAAATAGCTAGAAGGACAAGTGTGAACAAAGCATTGAAAATACTGTTCTTTAAGCTTTTGAACAGAGGTGATACTCAGTGACTGGCAAAACACAGCAGCTATGTCAATCTATAAGGTCACCTACCTAATTCAGGCAATGATATAAAAAACTCATTTTGTCAGTTTCTGAAAAAATAATAATAAAAAAATAATAAACAAAACACATGAAGAATGAGACTTTTAACAGATTCAGACAAGTTATAAATAAAGTTCTAGAGGAAAAGTATAGTCTCAGATCAGGTACTGTTTGGATGTACTCACCCTGAGCTGACCAAGGACAAAAATGGGAATAGAGAGGGTGGTGTTTGCTCTTTTCACTGACTTTTTGCTGGCATTCAATTTATCATTTAGAAAAGCATTATGGAAAGCAGCAAAACGTTATGATGTTCTAAATAAAAAGGATTCTATTTAAAATGCATATATGAAATCTGCTGAAGTGAAATTAGTAGCTGGTTCACACTGGAATTTAGAGTAAGAATAAAGATGGTCCTCCTGCTGTTTGACATCCCTTTATGCTGAATTAGGAAGGGAGATGTCAGATGAGAAATCAGATGATATAGAACTAATAATCTACTTTTCAAACAGCACTACCCAATATCAATAAATGAAATGGAGTGGAATGCATTGTGGTGAAATTCAAAGTGTACCACAGAAATATGGTTAGCACTAATGATTCAAGAATTAGGTGTGATGAACAATAGGAAAACTGTTTGAGGTGTGTCCCAGCCATAAGTGTTGTATGACAATCGTGAATTGGAAATAAATGGTTATTAATAGCGTCAATAGTTCATGAAAGCAACACTCCAACAGCATTCCTGAACATCCTGGAATTTGCTATATAACATGAAACAGGCTTAAAACACTGAAGAATAAATAAAAGGTAATCAGAATTCTTTTTATGAGAACTTATGAAGACAGGTGGAGAAGAATCCTCACTATGGCTATACAGGAGTGCAATCAAGGAAGTTAGAACAGAAGGAACAAGACAGAAGACAAGAGAGGATGGCCAATAGTTAGACTGCTGTACATGAGGACAGGAATTAGGTTGAATAGAGATGAAAACACTGAAGAGGTGTCACAGAGGAATTCAGTGTTGGATAGCTGCAAGAATGAAATTGCACCAGTAATGGACATAAAATTTAGAATTTATTTATCAAGACAGGTATAGCAGGTAGGTAGTGGTCAATTCAGATGCACATCAGCCAAAGCCCTTGTCCCTGATCTGGGACTGTGGGACCAGAAATGCACCTCTGACCACTCAATGTGTCTCAGTCCCACCTGGCAGCCTGGACACTTTTCACAATGATTCCACCATCGACTCAGACTACTGCATGGTGTCAGACTTTTCTCTACAGTTGTTCCCCACAAGGGACTAGGAACATGCTGAGGGCAAAGCAGATGCCTAGTGCTGTGCCAGCTGGTAGGCTCTCCTTCATTTAAGACAGTACCTTGGAGACCTACTCCAAGTAGGAGCAGGAGCACTGTTTCTTCTTAATGTGGCTTTCTAGTTATCTCTGTACCTCTACTTGTAGCTCAATTTCTCTTTTTTTTGATCTGAAAATGTATATAACAGACATCTGAATAGCTCCTCTTTAGAATGCTTATTCAATGTTGCCACAAGTAAGCCATGCAACGACATTTCCAGTTATCCTAGTATTTGGGGAGCCAAAGTAAAAAATTAAGCTTTTAACGAAAAGAAAGATCCACTACCTCCATATTTTCAGAATTATTTATAAAAAATCAGTGGATGAATGGTAACTAATTTTTATGAGTCTTGGCCTCTGTACCTAAACTACTTTTTTTTTTTTATTATTTATTTAGTCTGTAAGACAGCAGATAGCACTGAGTTGTGGTGCATATCTAAGATACATAAATAAGAGGCAATAACCTAAAAATTTATCCTTTCACAGAATTTCACTGAAGACAGTATATGCATGTAATTCTGTGGAGCTTGGGACAGGTCTCTGGTGACCACAGAAATGCAAGTGTTGCCAAAAAGGATGGTCTAGAGAACAGTATACCTCACTTAAGTCTCTGGGCAAATCATGGAGTGAATCCTCTTGGCACACACTTGTATGCACAAGAAGGAGAAAAAGGTGGTTTGGCCAAGGGTTAAACATGCCTGACCATGATTATTGTCTTCTGTGATAAGATGATTGGATGTTTGGATGAGGAAAGAGCAGTATCCATTTCATCAAGGTTTTAACACCATCTCTCTCCATGTTTAATGTAACCCAGTCACAGCATTGTCATGTAATGGGAAGACAAGATTAGCAAAAAAACTGTTCCAGAATTGAGCTTAGGGTAGTGATTGCTGGATCAATCAGTGGCCTGGAGGAGGTGAAGGGTACTCTCAAGAAGTTTGCAGATGACACCAAACTTGGGAGACCTATTGATATTCTTAAGTATAGGGTTGCCATTCAGGAGACCTAGGCAGGCTAGGGCAGCCTCATGTAATATAAAAAAGAAACATGAAAAGTCCTTCACCTGGAAAGGAAGAACCCCCTGCATCACCATGGGATGGGACTCGTTGGGGAGCAGCTCTGCTTAAGTGAAGCTGGTATACCTTGGCACTTGGCACTGATTCAAGTTGGTATTAAGTTCTGAGACTAAGAATATAGCAAAAATAGACATTGCACCAATTTCCACAGTAAAATTTCAGTGCATGTGAATTGGCAACAATGTGAAGTGACGCATAGAGGTTTGGCTACCAGATACATTTAAGAAGAATTAGAACAGAGGTTAAATACTGCAGTGCCATTTGAATGTTGACACTGTTTCAATATTCCATAGCATGATTGCTTTACAGTCAGACTGCCAGCCTTTGAATACAAATGAGCTGCAGAAGCCTCCCTTGAATTAGTCTCAGAAGAACAACCTTCCTTATGTGTTTCCTCTGAATGTAAATGTCAGCTTTATAACTAAGCAGTCCAATACAGGAGCTTGGACTGGTTATAGCATCCCCTTCCATCATGAACCAGGATCAGAATGCCAAGTGCCAGGAAGTGGCAGGTCAGCGTGTGCACCACAACCTGTCAACACTCTCTAACTTAAAGGTTTGCACAGGGCATTTATGTGCTGTCCTAGCAGTCAGGATAGAGAAGAAATTGTAATTCAGTTTCATAGCATCTTCATGAGTTACCATGGTGATGCATGAAAAAAACCCCAACAACCTGCAGTAACTTTTCCCTGATACCAGTGTCTTGGGAGACTGAAGTGGAAGTTTATGGTAAGGAGCAGGATCCTCCCAGGCATTTCTCTGCTCAACTGTGCTGCAGATATGAGTGCATGTACTAGGTGGTGTGATACGACAGACACAAATACATGATCCAGCAATACCAGAGGAGCTGTTGCTATCACTCATCAGTACTGTGGTACATCTTTTGGAGTATAACAATATGGATCTATTGCACTTACAGTTATGTGTGTACATTCATTTGAGAAATGACTTGTCTCTATAAAGAGACTGCCATTGTCCAGTTAGCAGCAGCTTCAAAAATTAAACCAGAACATTACCTTCAGCCTGTTTTTCAGCTGTTCAGCCACTGTGCTAGTCAATAGGAATGAGACTAGCTTTGAGAATATATTACTTAGAAATGCAGCAAAGGCAAATCACACACCAAGGTCTTACACCCTTCTTCTTTAAGCTGTAGTTATGCCAGAGAGAATGCCTCTGTAGGACAATATAATGGGATATAATGGGTTAATTTTATTTTTTTTTTTTTAATGTGGATGGCATTCTCCTGTAAATTAATGAAAGTCAGGTGTCTGAACAGAGCAAGTCTCAGTTGAATTCTACAGGCTACATCTGTCAGGATGCTCAGCACCCTAGTGGATTTGGTTTAAGTATTTTAAGACAGAGTTTTGAGGTTTGGGGATTTTTATCCTAAACTGAAAGTTTACAGCATCATGCTAAGGACTGTTGACCATTTGCCATTCTCACTAATAGCTTAGCTATTAGATACATTTTGCTATTTGGTTACTAAAGCAATCAGATACTCTTTGAAGAAAAAAGAGTCCCTTATAGCTCTTTGAGCCTGCACTATGATTTTCATGTTATGATGAATATAATTTTCATCCTTTGGGTGCTATTTTCCTACTTGTACTTGCCTAACAGAAAACATTAATATCACTAAATCTTTCACAAGGGCAGAAAGGAGCTGGAGAAGCAAACAAATGCTGCTCATCCCCAAAATTAAAATCATTGAAACCATCCATAAATTAAAGCTTTTAAGCAGGAGACTGGTGGCTGACACTTCAGCTGCAATAAGATATGTACATTGATGCTTGCACCCACTCAAAACCATAAAAATAGCAAATTTGGTATTCAAGCTTATACTGTTGACAGCATAATAATGCAATCAAAACTCTTCTACAGGTAAGTACATGATTCCCCAAAGCTTTTTCATCCTTGCAAACTAACACCCAGTTTGTTTATGAAGGATATACTCATAAATATGATTGGATAGTACTCTTCAAGGCTTTTGTAAAGTAAACACTCCATCAATGTAATCCAAATAAATTATAAAATACAATTAAACAAAAAACAGTTTTTTGAAAATTAAGTGGTTTATAATAAATATTAACTTTGTAATAGCCATTGTATATAACTATTTCTTCAATGAATATCAGAGAATCCAGAATAGTATCAACACATCACAGACCAAAGAAAACAACACTGAAGTAGAAAGTGCAGAAAGTGAAAGGCTGCTTCTTCAGAGAGGAGTGGCCAGGACAGGTGACCGTGAACTGACCAATGAGATGTTCCATCCCATATACATCATATATGGTATAAATCTGAGGGATCATGACAGCCAAGGGCTCAGCTCAGCTCTTCTTCAGCTCTTCCTTGCTTCTTCAGTGGTCAGTATCTGAGGAGAACTCTGTTCTGTCTTTGATAGCGATCTGTGTGTTCCTGAATCCAGTACAAAATCCAGCTCCTGAACCCAGTTCCCATCTGCCACTAGGCCCAGTCTGGGATTTTCCCAGTGCCTGCTCCACAGCATCAGTGGTGATGGTAATGTAATAGCCATCTAGGGAGCAGCTGGGTTTGGTACTGGTTTTGCATATATTCCATTTCTATTATTATTATTTTCATTAAAGCCATTCTAGTTTCCTTTTCTAATCACTAAGTCTCTCTCCCTTATTACCTTTCTCTTCCCCATTTGGGGAGGGAAGGGGGATTAACAGAGAGTATCTGTTATAGGTCTAGTTGGATGCCCTTATCCTAAACCTTGACAAACTATGAAATCACTCTTCTGTTGTTTAATATGGAATATTTTATTATTCTGAAATTGAAATGTTACTGTCCTGGTTCCTGACCTTGCCCAAAATATCATTTTGTTGTTCCACAAGATAATCCCATATTGCTCTGAAAAGAAAAAAAGCCTCTTAGTTTTACATGTATACCGTAATAAGGGTTCTTAACAAACCAGTGCATCACAAGTTGCTGTTCCATTAGCAATTCCATTTGGCCCTCAGCTTTTTCAGCCCTTCATTTTCCATTTTCATGTAGTTCTGCAGAGAGGTTGGCTGCTACTGTGGGAAAATAACAGAGGACTGCTGAGGAGGAGAATAAACATGCTCAAGTGACTTGTAGCTGGGATGCAGAACAAGTGTATCATATTAATCATTGTTTAGACTTGTGTGTGTGACAAGTAGAACACCTGTATTTAGGTAACATAGGTCTTGTAATAGACTTAAGCCACTCTACTGGGATTCCTGCTCTGTTGTGGGAAAGATCAAAGCCCAGTGTTAAACTATACCTGCACAAATCCCTGATATACAGGTGAAAACTGCAGATCTGGTGAACCTCTTACAAGGATCAAGCTCTGCAGCTCCTGTGTCCTCACTTGAGGGCCTCTGCCAGGACGCTGCTTCGGGGATCCCCTAATTAGTGAGGTAACAAAAATAAATTTACTCTGCATTTCATCCGTAGTTTTGTGGTTCTCCTATGTCCTGCCTGTGCTGGCTCACACACAATCTGTGCTGTAATTCTTGTCCTGGATCTCCTTTTAATGCACTAGCTGCTTCCACACCCTGCCTTTTCATGTAAAACAACCTGTTTAGTACTCCTAGGCTCCTGAGAACATGTAAACTGCAGATTCATTTTTTTCCCCTGTTACATTTCTCCTCTTTCTATTTATGTTCCCCTAAGAAGTGCTGCTAAAGCAGCATGTGTAGAGATTAAAGGCAGGGTCTACTGTGACTTACAGATATCAAAGGCCAAGAGCGGTATAAGACTGGAGCAAATTGCATGGTACTGGCTTTTGCTAGCCTCCAAAAGCCTCTCATTACCATTCTCATTTTAAGTGCTCTCTACTGCTTCTCTCGTGATTGTAGCTGCCCATCAGAGATGATAAATACTACGTTCAGAGAGAGCATTGGTGATTTAATTGACGTGCAAGAGGAAGTACTGAGGTGGGTGGGTGTAGTGACCTATGACAGCTGTTATTCAGGACACATCACACATTGCATTTCCCAGTTAATTTATTGTCTGCAGAAACAATTGCAATTTGTCTAAAACCAGACTGCAAACAGAAAGAATCATTTGGTAGTAGTTTAAATACACTGTAAAGCCATGGTCTCACCACTCTGCCCTCTGTGTGATGCAGTTATACTGGTGTAAATGGGCTTTATATACATGCTTTTATATATATCCACCTCTCTCCCTCTGGGGGCAAATACCTATTCCAATGTAAGCTACCTTCAAAGCAGTATAGCAAAATGTGTGTTTGTATAAAATTACACCTCTTGAATGCATGAGAATGAGCATATTGGTCTTTTTAAAGGCCCATCCATCACAGTATCCCATCTTCAGCACCAGCTGTTAGTGGATATGGATAGAGAAGTGTAAGACCAGAACAAGAGCATACGGTATTTCCCTGACTGCTATCCCATCTCACTAATCCCTACTGGAGGGATTTTCTGAGCCTGATGTGGTTTCTATATATAGAAAATTGTGTTATAAACAGTATTAACATTTTACCTAATAACTCATAAACTTAGACCAGATATAAGGGGTCTTTTTTTTGCATTTCTCTGCACAATTTACTGCATTTTACACAAGCCATCTGCCTGCAGTTCTAAGTCCAGGTTTCCCTGCTGGTATTCAGGATGACTTATGGCATCTCTCCATTCTCCTCATATTTAGCTCATCACTCTCCCAATATTTCATTCCTTTCTGTCCATTTCCTGCAAATTTCAGAGGGATTCCTCTGTTATTTGTTCTGTCATGGTGATCTCATTTTGCTCACTCATCTTAAATCTTCTTTTGTTCTTTGGTGTATAAGTGACTTGCAGCATAAAACTCTTGCAATATCCTGTATGAAAAGAATAGAATACTTTCTCTATATGAAGAAATGAGGAATGTTTTCTTTCATTCTTAGCCAAATTGTTGTCTCTCCTCTGAAATAAAAAGGCACTAAGGATTTTTGTATGTTTTAAATGTGCTTCTACACATACAATATTTTTTTATTTATTGTGGAAATGTCCCTAAAAGATAGAGTGTTGTTTCACTTTTACAGGTAAATGAAAAATAAATACATGTGGGCTATTATATCTTTGGATGGTTTCTGTGATTGGTTTTATGCATTTTCTTCTTACTTTTCACTGTTTGAGGTAGTGGTAAAACTAAACTCATTTAATTGCAAAAAAATGGTTCAAATACCTTCTTCAGTGAAAAACATATGTGCTGTTAAAGCTTCCAATTTAACATACACTTTTCCCAAGATGTTATGTATGTAGAAGGATTTAGTTACTTGTAACTAGGTATTATGATATAGACAAGACTATATTACAAAATATAGACAAAATATAGGAAATAATGAGTGACAAGAATAGGATGAATTTAGAATGATGATAATGACATGAAAAAATGTCCTGGAGAGTGATGAGTCACATCAAAAAATGGTTTATAAAAGATTGGAGGGAAGTGTTATTTTTTTAGAACTTGGGCTTAGTTCACATTAAATAGTCTTTATTAAATTGTGGTCTATGCAATGCTTCTATTCACACAGATCAAAAAACTTGCTCTAATAGGTTATCTGCATCCTAGGCCAGATGGTACAGGATCACTCATGTACTGACTGCTGAGGGCCAGACCCTCTTTGGGTAGACTGATCACTTCCACACAGCCTAGTACTTGGCTTAAGTGTCCTTTCAGAAGGTCATCACCCAAAGCTTTTAATAATAATTTTCTGTGAAATTTCAAGTTGAAAGAATGTGAAATCTCCCAAGGTTTACACTGCAGGTCTCTAGAGTTATTCTAGTATTAGGCAAAGGATATGTGGTTTATGCCTTGGAGGCTTTTGAATAAAGAGATACTTAGGGTGTGCTGGGTCTCTGTGACGGAAAACACAAAATCTCTACAGGCCACAGTTCTGTGAACTACCTTGAGAAATGCACTCTGGTTTTAGCAAATAGGGACCTGATTTTCTCTAAAGGAGAGTATAAGAATGAACACAGTATGCATGAGATAGGGACAATTAGGGGCAAACCAAGAAAGCAAAATATTTGACACTCACCTAGTGAGTCCTCAAATAGCCTCAGGAGTTTCCAAAGAGGGCCTTTTCACAAAACCACAATACAACAAAACAAAACAAACAAAAAACCAAACCAAACCAAACCAAACCAATGTGAAAAAAGCCAACTACTTGGTATTATGAGAAGTAATTAGAAGCTGGAAGTAGCAAGCAGTATACTGTGTAGTACCGACTTGGACAAAAGGAAAAGGATAGTAACAAATGTGAAGGTAAATGGAAAAAGGTTTGCAAAATGGGCAAAGCAGGAGAGGAATCTAATAGGAACAAGAATTCTGCAAAAATATACAGCAACCTATGGCCAGCTTTTTGAACTGAGTTTGTATACAAGAGAAAACTAAATCAGACATGACATTAATGGGTTATGAGTTTGTGTGTTTGTGTTACTAGATAATATAAAGCATAAATAAAATAAAGGAATCTATGTGCACCATTGAGTAATACCATATTTTCTCATTCAGCTTTTCCTACCTCCCTTCCTCCCTTCCCTCTTTCTCTCCTTACATTATTTCTCTATTCAAGATACACTGGAGGAAATATATAGACATAATTTTTTCTCAAGTTTCAGCCCTGTATACCTGGATGAGCAAAATAACAACTTCCTCCCAGGTTATCAGTCTAGTAGGTGATAGTAAACCCACCTTTTGCAGTTCCCAGACTCCATTCTGATTTTTTCCCAATTTGCTTTTCTTACACGCATGGAACATATATTAATCCTAAATATAGGGGGGAGCAGCAGCAAATAGTTAACTAAGTAGTCCAGCCTGTCAAATTGCTTCATCTGTGTAGAGCAAGGTAAAGAAAAGGAAAAATTAGTTATTATACATTAGAAACATGAAAGTCATAATTAAAGATAAATACAAATTGTTCCTTTGAAAAAAAAAAAAAAATTGCTGGTCTCTTCTATTTGAGAAATCTTGTATGTTGTTAATGAAGAGCTTAGACAAGCATTACTCATCATCACAGGTTTTCAGGGTGGAAAATCAAGAAAGGAGAAGAATATTTTTCTGACTTGACAAAGCAGTCAAAGATCTTTCTAGGTGATAAAGGCAAAGAAGTCCCTTATCACAGTGAATAGCTGAATTATCACTTTGTAAACTTTATCTGTAGACCATGAAGTACAGAGCAATTTAATCATTTTTAGGGAAGTTTTGTTTTGAAAAAATTCTTTGAAAAATGATTCCTCATATTTGGAATCTGACTCTAATAGCTTGAATTTAATAGTAACAACTTTTTTTTTTGTGTGTGTGTGAGAGAGAGAAAGATTTTAACTGAGAAATGAGAAATCAAGAAGATTAATTTTTCTTATTATATTATTTTTAGAACTTAATCTTGAACTCAAACTGATCTGCACCTATTTCTTTTGAAGATAGTGAAGATGATTTCTGTGTGAGACCAAGAGCAAAATGCACTTTTTTAGTAGACATTGTCTGTCTTGCTGCTAGTAGTGGCAAAGTCGTGACACCTCTCAAAAGCATTTATTTTTAAAACCTTCTTTTGTCTATTCAAAAAGAATTATAATTAGTACTTATCTGTCATTTTGAAGTCTAATTAGTTAGCCTTGCATTCTTATTAAATTATGAAAAGTTGAAGGTCATGTCATACATCATTTCAAAAGTAAATGTCCTCTAAGTTTTTAATACAGTTTTGAAATCTACCACTTTATAGATATGACATTTGGCATTAAAGATTTCAACATCTTTAGAACACAGGTTAAAAAGAAAACTCCAGGTTTTATAAAGTGCATTGCTTTTCTTACCTTATAAGGGGACACAATATAGTATACTCATTGTCTGAAAGCTCTGAATAGCATGATTCACCATTTGCACAAGTTTTATACCAGTTTATCTCAATTCTTTTATTGGTGTTACTCCTGTATATTCTGAAATGATCCAACACAGATCTAGGTCTAATTACCTATACATTCTTTTCACCATTTGCATAGTCATATTCAGTGTAGCAGCACAACCTCCTCTTCTCCCTGCTCCACCAATTACAGTGGGATCCCCCAATGGCAGCAAAAAGCCAAAGTGATTTTATACACTGGAAGAAGATAGGGAGCTGGAAATGGATCCAAAGAGCAGGCAGTCCCTGGGGTGGGGAAAAGCAGAGGTGTGGGAATCAGTTTCCAAGTTCTCTGCAAACAGACCCAGGGAGAGGGCTCCAGTCACCCATGGGAGAGAGGTGGGCAGCTGTGGGGTGCAGATCTCACGTGCAGGTGCCCCAGGCAAGTTGTTGCCTTGTGGAAGGAGGGGATTGAAGTTCACAGATGTTGCCTTCAGATTTTAAACCCCATGGCTTGCTCAGACATGATCAGGACCTTTACAGCCTTGGCTGGAGACTCCTGGCATCTCCTTGGTGCTTCTTAGCTGAAAAGGCAACCCCATAGAAACTTCTCACTTTAGACAGTCCACTGGGTATGACCAAACCTTCACATCAGCTTGCACAGGAATAGGTCACTTCTGTGTGTCATTTTTCATGTCTGTACTCACAAACTGCACCTGCAGTTTCGCTATCGGCTGCTAAGAGAAGACTTTACACCTGGAAGAAATTGTACCTTTGAGGTTTTAGCAGCTATGGTTGTTTTATTACAATTCCTATAACTTCATTCTCAACATTTGTTATACTAAATGCAAATATTTGTGCAGCAGAATTCTTTAGTTTTTCAAAATTATTTAGAAATTAAAAACTAGCTCTGTTATGATTTGTATTTAATCAGCGCTTTAGACATTACATTTGGGTCTCCAATGCTTTAAATAAACCAAATAGATTTAACACAATAAAAAAAGCATTTTGTTTGGGTTTTTTTCTGTGGTTTCTTGGTTTTGCAGTCCCTGGCTCTGCTGAGGTTTTATTTTTAAGGCTTCGTGGTATGTTTTGCTGGCAAGTTCATGAAACAACTGCTAGAAACATGTGCACCTGCACCACTCTTGCCTTCAGTAGCAGGGTGCTCAGACATAAGGGAGGGAGCTAAGAAAGAATTCAACAAACCAGGTTGCAAAGTGAAAAATCCAACTGCACATTAGTGTGGTGAAAGCTTGGAAGCCCTTCAACAGGATGTTGGCATATCTGTCCTTTCTATCTTAACAAACTGACAAATGTCTTGATTGGCTTGAGCAGATCTCTCAATAGCTACTCCAGAATTATGCTTCTTGGTAGATAATCCATTTCTGGGTGTCAGACACTTCTTTGATGGCTACAGGTACTGAGTTACCACTAGGGATTATTAACTGGTTCTAAGCTTACAGTTTATGAAGGAAGGGCACATATTGGAGAACATTTGTATTATATTTTTCTCACACTGAAATACAAGGCAGTAGGAACCAGAATAAAAGGAAAGCTTAAAATTGCAGCACTTTATGAGAAACATGAACTTCTTCCTAACACAGAGGAAATCATAATTCTTCTAATAGGCCATTACAATGACTTGGAAAAGAAAAAAAAAGACAGCATTCACCTTACAATTCCAGAAACCTTACATTTAAGGATCAGAGATATCAATCTGAAACAAAGATTCAGATAGCTTCTGAAAAACCCAGGAGTACACTCATGTGATGCAGTCCCACTGCTTTGTAAATATATGCCCACCTTTGTATTTGCAGTGCTGTTATTAAAAATAATTTAAAAAAAATATTAAAAAGAAATCACAATCTCATTGGTTGAATTACAAGATCAGCCTCGGGTCTTACACTGTCAACTTTGACATCTCAACTTTAAGCAGAAAAATGGAACATTAGGTATAAGTATAAAGGGACACAATTTTTTTCATGTGGCTTTTCCATAAAAGTTTTGTCTCTTACTGTGCCAAATGTTGTTGCAAGATAAATGATGCACAACACCCTAGAAGCATGGAAAATGTTTCCCTATGCATGTCTCTTTAAAAAACAAAAGTGGCATTCAGCAAAGTCAGTTGTAGCTCTCCATCTGCTCAGCGGAGAAGCTGAGGATGCCTTGAATGTGCTGAGTCTCCTTTTTCCCCATATGATAAATTTGAACTAAATAGTTTTTGACATATTTTAGGACAAGTCAAAGCAAACCAATTGTCTGGTTTATGCCTTAGGTCTAGCCAAGCAGGATAACCAGAGGACAGCCATTAATCATCAACAAATTACAAAGCAATCACTGTGTCAAGTCAAAGGTAAAATCAATTACAGTGACAATTACAGTGGTCAGATATCAGAACTGAAAGCTCTGCAGTTAAAAAATGTCCTATTACGAGGTAGCAGACAGTGCAGGGCTTCTAAATCTTCAACTAACAAACTAGATTTTCCCAGGAAGGAATAAAGCTAAGAATAACTGGTAGTGAAAGCAACAATAATATTGAATGTTACAAAGGTTTTAATAATTGCAGCTGCTTTCAGTTACAATTATATCACTATGGAGCTAAGAATGGGAGAAATCAGCACCTTCATTTCTTAAAACTGAGTGACAAAAAAAGTGAAGGAAAGTGTGGATGACCTAGTGGCCACGATCAGAAGGAGTATAAATTGTGCCTTCTACCCCTTATTCCTGGAATGAAGCAGAGTATAAGAAGAATTTTCCAATTTATAACTCTGTGGAGCTGAATAAGTCCTTTCATTGACAGACTATAGCATGAATGCTTTTAAGTCCGGTTGTAAATGTTCAAGAGAGTTGATTTCAAATGAGAATTCTAGGCAGAAAAAAAAACAATCATTCAGAAGAGGAAATGAAGATCTTATCACGTGAGAAGGATCTGAAAGTCCAGGAAAATGAAGAGAATTCAGCTAGCAGTCTCTCAGCCAAGGCTCAGGCAAACCATCATGCTGCTATAAGTATACAGTGTCTGGTTTGAAGATAAATTTCCATCTATCAGGCTGCCTGAGAACATGAATCCAGAAAGTGGATTCCTCCTGAGAAGACCATGCAGGAAGATTGCAAGACTTCTGGTATACTCAGATTCCTGAATGCAGCTTCTCAGCTGAGAGAGGTACCTGCTTGAGAACTCTGCCTTGGGCACCTAGACTTCAGAAAGTCTGGACTTCTGGAAAAGAGCAGCCCTTATCAGTCTACATTTACACTGCTTCCAAGGGACAGACACTAAACAATGATTTTCTGGTTCAGCTGATCAAGAATCCTTGGCAAGTAGCTCATAGTTAACAGTTGAAAAGTGCTTCCTGCTCTGTGAATGAGAATTTTGTGCACAAAATCAAATCAATTTTCTAACAAAGTGCAACAACAACAAAAAATCTCACTCACATCGGGGACACAAAATTTAATTTAATTGAGTGTTTTATGTGGGTGCTACTTCTTTTTTCATTCCTCGGATTTCTTGCTCTCAGAATTTCTCTGAACTATGGATCAAAATTGATAGGTTTACAGACTTAAAAATTCACTGTGGTTTTGCCCTGCTTTTAATTCCTGGCCAGGTAGAGTCATTTCATGCAAGAGAGATGATGGCTAGTGTATTCAATTGGAAGGAATTAATTGGAGACTCACCCTCCTTGTCTATTAGAACTAAATCCTCATATTAGTCTTCTGGCTTTTAAAAACAAATATTCGAAATATTTTAAAAAATTAAATATTCATATAAAGCTGCATTTAAAAAGCAACTGCCAATAACAAAATCTTTTAAAAGCTGGTAGATAAAATGGAGGACAAAATGCATGGAAACTGCTTTCATGATCATAGTTTCTGACATGGAGTTAGTACAAGCAGGTCCATGCCTTTCAAACCTCTGGGGTTTTTTTCATAAATGGAATGCTATCCATTTATCACTATGTAAATGGATGTCCTTGGTGTCTGAATCCAACATACAGAATAAAAAACTACATACATATTCTGGTGGACAGCAGGCCAATGGCATCCTGGGGTGTATTAGAATGGGTGTAGTTAGTAGGTCAAGAGAGGTTCTCCTCCCCCTCTACTCTGCTCTGGTGAGGCCATATCTGGAATATTGTGTCCAGTTCGGGCCCCTCAGGTCAGGAAGGGCAAGGAACTGCTAGAAAGAGTCCAGCACAGAGCCATGAAAATGATTAAGAGAGTAGAATATCTCCCTTATGAAGAAAGGCTAAGGGAGCTGAGTGTCTTTAGCTTGGAGGAGACTGAGGGGTGACCTCATTAGTGCTTATTAATATGTAAAGGGTGAGTGTCAGGAGGATGGAGCCATGCTCTTCTCAGTCTCAGCTAATGACTGGATAAGGGGCAACAGGTACAAGCTGGAACATAGGAGCATCCACATAATATGAGAGAAAACTTCTTTATGGTGAGGGTAACAGAGCACTGGAACAGGCTTCCCAGAGAGGTTGTGGGGTCTCCTTCTCTGGAGGCATTCAAAACCCATGTGGAAGCATTCCTGTCTGACCTGATCCTCCTCCGGCAGGGGGGTTGGACTAGATGATCTTTCAAGGCCCCTTCCTATCCCTAACATTCTGTGATTCTGTGTAAATAGACTGAAGTCTAGCTTATCTTTGCTTACAACTTTTTTGTGGGCCAAAGCTCACACTCATATAGATATTGTTTATTTTTTAATGGGAAACTTAAAATTTTACATTTATTTAATCTGTAAGTGTGGAATTTCTGTTTAAAAATTTACAGAAATTTGAGGCGGGAGCTTCTATTTTATTTTTTTTTACTATAAAATAGGCTTTTTATTTCTGATTTTTCTAAAAAAATTGAGCTATAATGAGCAATACTGTTTCAGACTGAGGCAGTGCAGTGATGTATTTTTCTCTAGATACAGATGCTTTAAGTTTTTCATTGTTGAGTTCAATAAACATTTCACATCTTGGAGTAAAAATATTAGATTAATGCTTTAATCATGGAAAGCATTTCTCTGAAATAATCTATAATGTTTTAAAATACTTACAAGTTAATATTAAAAACCTGAATTTAAGCAAAGATTGTCAAAGATTAATCAATTAATTTGTTGACAACTAGTCAAAATTGAGGGGTATTTTTATTCCTATATGGATGCCAAAGGTTGAAACAGCTACATGTGTGAGACACTGTACTTGGCTCAATAAACTGTGAAAGATTTGACCTCACTCTACATCACATAAATGTCCTTGTCTCCTTTCCTTTTCCATGCAGTAATATCTCTATTTCACTGGGTTTCTGCTTGTTCCCCTACCTGAATATATTCCAGAGGCCAAATATATCTCCTGTGCATATTATGTCTAATACCTAAACTGATAGCTGACCTTCCCTGGTTTAGATATGCTTTACATTTAGATATGCTTTACATTTTCATATTTCTAGAATTGCTTCATGAGTTAGCTTATTCAAAGTTATTTATTTCTTCACTACAATTTTATGATTAACCTTTAGTAACTTTTTCTGTACATAAATCATGGAAGTAAAATGACCAGATCAACATAACGGTACGATATGTCTTTGAGACATTAATATTACATTAAGACCGAGGGAATATAAATATAGTTTCTTTACTTTGTCACTAACTTACTGTGTGTCCATAAGCTTTCTCTATTTCTAGATTCTATCTGTAAAATGGTAAAATATATATATATTTTATGCACACATCTATATACTGCCTATTATATATTAAAGGCATTCTCATTCAACATTTTACAACCTTTATTATTAGGCCTGTTTCTCCAGCTTTCAGTGTTAAAGCTAGAGTGCAGTAAACAAAAATAGCTACTCTTACAAAAATAAAACACTAATCTGCTGGGTGAGACAAACAAAAATACAGAATCGCCCCTCTGCCTACTGGAGTTCTGCAGGATAAGCTCTTTCCTTTAGCATTTTCCCAAGTTGCAATGAATTCTGAAGAAACCCTTTTGCATTCCCAAGGTAATCTCTCACAAATAAAGTACAAGTACCTCCTGTCCTTCATGCCTGCTTCCCACGTTGTCCATCACACCTACATCTCTGCATCTCCAGGGACATCCTCTTGCAGTGCATGTTCAGTCTTTGCCTGGTAATGAAAAGTACTCCTTCCAGACAGAGAGTTTGGTTTAAAGAGTAGGCAGCTTCCAGAATAGTTGGTTGATTTTCTCTGCTTCAGAGCCCAAGCTGGGGTTTATCAGTAAAATACTAACACATTAATCTATGTATAAACAAGATGAGAATAAACACACCCATATGCTCTGCCAGATCTCCTACCCTAAGTTTGTGAAGTCCTTTGCATTACAGGGAAGTGCTAGGTTCACGAATCTCTGTCCACAGGTGACTTTGTCCTGGAGACCCTGTAGTTCTAAAACTAATTTTCTTGCTTTCATCTTGCACCTTCATTACTCTAAAAATGAAAACTCTTTGAACAACTGATTACTTAGCGAGACCATGTAAGTTCTATGATAATCCTCCAAAGACCAGTTTTCAAAATAAAACTAAATTGTCCTGACAGGAATGTTATGAAAAAATGACTACCTAGCCGACTATCTCCTCGTTATAATGAAAAATATCAGTTGCATTACAGTTTGGATTTTTTTTTCATGTCTGAATGATAAAAGCTGAGGAGACTGATTGCTTCCTGTGGAGCAAGAAGGTCATTCTATGAACTGAAAGTTGTGATGATAGGACAAGCTAAGGGGATCTTGTTTACTGGAAATGCTAAATAGATACTTAATGATCCAGAAGGAGTTTTGCAACTTTTATAGCAATTCCAAAGGGCTTGCATAAAATACTAGATACCTTTAACACAAAACATTTGAATACATTTCTAAGAAATTTATTTAAATTAAGTTTAGTTTATTAGAGAAAATCTATCAATCTAGGAGCGCCAAGGACTGCAGGGTTGATAAGAAGCTGTTGGTTCAACACTGTTTGAATTACAAGATAGAATTAAAAGATGAGGGTGAAGATAAGCACTGGTGGGGACAGTGGGGGGGGAAGAAGAATCTATAAATAAGTCATAGACCCTAACACGTCTAAAATCTATTTGTAGAAACACCAGATGAATGATATCATGCTGTATGGATGATCAAAACCAATTGACATAAGACATCCCTACAAAACTTGATGAAATAATGCAACAGGTGGCTAGAACCTGCCTAGAAGTTCTACTGAGCATCTACAACACTATCTGTGTTGTAGACACTAACTGCAGAGGTGCAAGAAGCAGCAAAAAACACCAGAAAGCTCAGATATTTATCCTGGAAAAAATGTCAGCCAGCAGAACCTGTGTTATATGTTGATATAGGTAAAGACATACATTTTCACTGTAGGTTGTAGTGTAATGTTGGAACAGCTTCATTTTGGATGAGCTAGCTCAGGTATTAGAAGTAGTGTTAATGCTATTACACTGCAGTATGTATTCTGTAAAGGCAATTAGAACTATGCTTCTATGGCTAACTTCATTCTAATGAGTTTGCTTGCTACTTGCTTATCAAAGCAATATAGTTCACTGAAAGCCATTTCCAGTATCTCTGCAGTCTTTAAAAGGTACATGTACCCAGATGTCACAATAGCGTTAGACTGAAACAAATGTTATTGGTACTATACCACAGGTTTCCTATCTTTTAAGGGAAAGGATACTGAACAAAATTATTCTGACATAAGTAAAATAAGCAAAAATATCTGAAAAACATGTAAGGGAAATGTCAGCTACCCAAATAAATTACTGTCTTCATTAAAAGCTGGAAATCACCCTGGCAAATCAGTGGCTCAGTTTCATTCTTCCAAAAATCTTTTCTGAGAGAAAATAGTCATTGTCCTGACTTCAGTTCTCACTACCAACCTTGTAGCACAGGTGAACTTCAAGTAATTTCAGCTTCCCAAGAGGAAATTTAGCTTTACTTGGAGTAACTCTGAAATAAACTTAAAATACACACATACAGAAGTGTAGGAACCACCTACCTTCAATAGGACAGGACACCACTGACATTAAATGCAGGTCTGTAATCTGTCTTACTGGGGAGAGACAAAAGAAGAAAAAGTGTTGGGTAGCATGCAAATATCAGTCTGCCGACTGATATTGCACCTTAACCTCCCATCAAAACATGGCAAGGGAAACCCCCTCTTTCCTTATTTTTAGGTCCCTAGTCTATATAGCAACTCTAATTGAATCTGATTTTATATGGAATAGCTCAGTTTGGTCCTTAATACACAATAGCAAGACAGCTACTTTGTAGATATATGTTGTTTGTTGAAGATTTATAGGAATCCAATCTGCAGTAATCTGGTTTACTTTTCACATGATCACCTTCTAGTGAGTTTAAGCATTTTTTAACTTGACAATTTCTTCTTCAGGCTGAAGTGAAAAAATACTAAATTTCAATTGTCTTTAAGACCCTTGCAATGTTTTGCCTTGTCTAGACCTTTAAACAAATCCCTCTTTAACTATATTATTTTCCTCAGTAGTGGGAAATCTACCCTACTACAGAAAAAATTGCCATTTCTAGAGCAGCTGAATTTTGACTTGTAATGAAATTCTCTACTACTGCTGAAATTAGCACCTTCTTAAATATCTTTTAAGATTTTGTCCATGACAAATGTTCTTGGAACTTCCTTCACAGCAAGGTTTATACTGATGACAAGAGCAAGTAAATAGAAGAAAGGATTAACATGAATCTCACCTCTTGCCTTCAGTATATCCAGGAGAGAGAGAGCAGTTGATTGATTATTTCAGAAGCAATTGTTCCATTCACCCATTTCAAGGCCTCTTCTGGGAATGCACCCAGATAAGATACCTATTCCATAAAGTCAGGATGACTACATATTCAACATACTGTATTTTAATTAATTTCTCCCCAGCAAGATTTTACTCCATAAAATGTGAGAACTTAATCTTCTTTAACGCTAAATAAAATCCAGTAATTTTAAAAAACATGTATGATGTCATTGTGGCAGAGGAAAAGTCTTACTTGTAATGTCCAGCATGGCAAAATTCAGTCTTAAAAAGATAAAATTCAGGAAAGACAAAAACAGCTGGAAATCTGATGTTATAATGGAAATTGTCAGAGGCATTGATTTCTGTCACTCAAAGATGCATACACATACACAAAATAATCAGTCTCCGTATATTTTTATTCTTTCCTACTATCCAACACATAGAACAACAATTTTTTTATGATTAAGCAACCCTGGGAACAGTAGACTTTATATTATTTCATGCACAGCCACCTCACACACAAATAGGCTCTAAGACCTTGCGTAAATTTCAACCCTAACCACAATTTCTTGCTGTATTAAAAAACAGTTGGAAAATGAAAGGAAGAAAAACAGCTATACAGCAAACTGAAATCCAAATAGTAGATCTGATCAGATTCCTAGAGTCAAATGAACAGATCTTCCAAACATATCTCAGAATCTGATTCAAGTTTCAGTGATGCTAAAAATTAATCAATTCAAGATGCTTTCCAAATTTGTAGTAAAGGATAGGAAGTTAAAATGCTGATTGCAATATAGATCAATACATTTCTTTAGATGAGATTGGTTGCACATCCTGGTTCAGCTACAGTTGCGTTTGAATGTCTCTAATGAAATCCTAACCTTCAAATATATCTACAATTATGCATGCAATCTTTTCAGCTGTTTCCAGATATAAAGTGTCTCCAGATATGTCTCAACTAAAACTAGGAAGGATAATGCTTTGTTGTCAGAATGAGTAAAAAAGGAAATAGTCAGGCATTATAGAAAGATATTGATACCTCAGTCATAACATGAGGTACTTTCAATTTACATGTATAGACATCTTTATTTAAGTATAGTCAGGGGCAGAAAATGGGTTTCCACTAAATTCAGAATACTGGAAATAACTGACAGCATCACTGGCTTAAATGCTTCTTTGTGTAGGAAGACTGGCATCATGGAGTGTCATTGTGCTCTAATTCTCTTCCAGATATTGATAAAATTGATAGGATTTATCCCATTTTATTATGAAAATGAGGCAGTTAGTAAACTGGCAAGCGAGAAAAGCTGTCCGAAACAGGTGAGATGAATCAATGCACAGACACATCGATTTATATCCACTGACGGTAGTGGGACTCTAGAATGTCCAGATGAAATATGGCAACTTAGTGAATTAGTCACAATGAATCCCTACTATGTGCTATATGCCAGTAACAAATTAAAAAATGGCTTGCAGAATCTTCACTGATAATTCCACCAAAGTCATCCTCATTATTATGTTACTGCTGATGTGGCTGAGCTGCATCAGAGTCCGTAGCAATAGCTGTTAGCTCACCTCAGTCAGCTAAATTTCTTTCCACTCTCCGTCTGCCAGATTTCTTCAAAAAATGTCACTGAACTTTTAATAACTGTAATCAAAATGAGATAAATAAAGAGGGGGAAAAAAAGGCAACAGAAGATAATAAGAAAGAACAAAAACTCAGGGATAAAATATAAGAGAAGGGAATAAATAAGACTGAGGACTAGAGAAAAGTAGAGATGTTCTGTTAAATAGAGGAGAAAATATAAGGAAGAAAGAGCAAAACAAAACTAACAGAAAGGAGCACAAAGGGATGAGAAGATATAGTCACTCCTTTATTATAATTAATCCAATTGATTTAAAAATTGCAAAAAATTATATGAAATCCCTAGTATGTAGTAATCATGCACACTAATAATTCAACCTTGCTTTTGCAAACTTTTAAGGGAAAATCCCAATATAATTATTTAAGAAGTAGCAGACTCAAATAGCCTATAGGTTGATAACGTGAGTATCACATTCCTGTGAAAGCTAAAAAAATTCATCTTGTCCATGGTAAACAAATTAAAACAAAGGCATTACTTTGTAAAACCAGTTAAATTTTGTAAAATCATGTCAGTAAAAAGTTATCAGGCCTTAACATCCAGCTGCAATATAACATGAAATGTTTCTGTAACAAAATGAGTCAAAAGGAGATGCAGACTCTCATTTGAGTTCCTATTGTTTACACTATTTCTATTAAATCAGCTTCCTAGATAATCGAAGTAAAATTCATGTCAGCATGGGATTAACAATGCCTGAAATCTGAGCAGAATAAATCCTGATATTTTAGTCTGAAAGAAATGTGGCAATATCCCTTTAATCTAAAGGCCTTGTTTCTGTCGTTTGCTATTCCTTAGTCTTAACATAGTACACATTCTCTAAAATTGCTTCAGGTAGAAAGAAAAAAAAAAAAGAGTTGTGAAACATTATCAGCTTGTAACCCATTTGCTGAAGACTAACATAAAATGGGCCTGCTGTATAGATTATTTCTGTATTTTGTGCTCTAAATGATATAAGAAGGCAGTTTATAATAAAACAAGGTATGTCCTTCTTACTAATAATACATTGCCATAATCCAATTTGCTGGAGTAAAATCCATTTTACAGTGAGACAAAGAACATATAGGCTGGTACACCAATAGTGTATAAAAACTCCTAATACACAGTATACTTCTCAAATCAACTTGGTACTTCAAGATTATTGCTTACACACTAGTATTCATTTTACACTTTTCTGTGAGACACTATGCCAATTCAAAATGAGTTTATTTCAAAGTGTTTGGAAAGATTTATTTGGTATTTTATCTACTGAGGAGAAATTCTTATTAGACTGTCAAGTTCATCTGCCTTCAAAAGCACTATACTTTCTGCTGACCAGGGGACAGATCAGACATTAGACTAATAGCTTTCTCTTAATCAAAAAAAAAAAAAGTAGTATAATGTTTTCTTTATTGGATAACTGCAATCACATTCTATAAGAACAGAATAGACTTTTCAACTTCATCTTGTCTTTTGTGACTCTTTCTCATTTGCTTGTTTCTTTTGTTTTAAAAAACACATAGGTGCGCTGTGGATACCCATCTCACCTTTTTTTAGCAAGTAACATTGACAGTCATTCATGGAACCGTAGTGAAAAGAGACTCTGAACTTAAAAGGCTCTCTGGGCTATAAAAATGCATTGGTGTTCTAAGTGTTTTGCTGAGTAACAGTCCCATTGCATGGCTTAGGCATTTAACTTTGCTCATCTTTTTCCTTTTCCTGCCACAGGACAATTTGTCGTGTTTGCTTCTTTTTGCTTCACATCTTCCCTGTTCTCAGTGCTATCCTTTCTACCCAGCTGCTGGGAATCTCACATGTAAAATTTTAAAGAGAAATTTAAATCCACCTCAATGTCAGTTGATATGAATGAACATTAATCGCTCAAAAACAGATCTTCTGTGTAAGGGCTGTTGACAATCTGGAACTTGGTTAGTTAAAGTTCAAGCTTGTTTTTTCCAAACAAGTAGATTTGTTCCCCTTATCATGAATTTGTCCCCCAGGAATCACAAATTCTTGGACCAAAGACAACTGATTCTCTTCCTTCTCTCACCTCTTTGGCTTCTTCCTCATTTCTGGACATCAGAAAGCTCCTACCATAGCTTCCACTGGGTCAGAGCTGTCCTGTAATTTTTGCATGGGTAAGACAGAATCAACTAACTTACTGGTCCTTCCAAGGAACAAGTTTTAATCAGAGTCCCTGCTGAACAACACTGTCCTGAAAAACAAGGATCCTGACCCACTAATGAAATGTCCTGAAGCACCCTTACAGAGGATGAAACATTCACAAGACACCACAAACAAAACCCTTTGCGTTTTATTGTACTTCTTAAATAACACTAACAAGAAAATATACCTAAAATATAAACATCCCAGTGACCAACAGGACCATATATATAAAAGTTATATTCATATCGTATCAGTTCATCCACTCTTCTAGTTATTTCCTGGGATATGCCAGCCCAACACCCCTGGTTTCAGAATAGCTTGGCCACAAACATTTATGTGATGTTCCTAATTGTATTCAGAACTGAATTTGATTTTTTCCCACTGTTCAGTTAGAGAGCATTCACCATCTCGTACGACTTATAGTTGTGGAGAAGCTATCATTTAAAATAGTTCCAACTCCAATTTAGTTTTATCTTGTTGTCAAGTCATTTTCTTCCAGGTACTAATGATAACACTCAAAGCAGCTATTTCCATTATCTGCTGAAATCTGACCAGCAGGTGGTTCTACTCCACCTACTCCTTTCCACAGCTAACAATACCAAAAGTAGGGATTGATTGGTACTTTGCCACGTTTTCAATTTCAGAGCACAGGACTGCATTTAGAAAACAAAACTAACCAAAAAACCACCAAACAGCTTGTTACAGCTGTTGTTCGTTTAGTTGGATTTTAATTTTAGCTCTCAGTAAAAATAATATTTAGCTGACTAAAAAAAAGCAAAGAGTCAGGGCAGACCTAGTTTAGATTATGACTGGCAAAAAGAACAATTGACTGTGGTGGCCATGATAGGGGGTATTTCATACTCTGGAGGAGGTTTTTCTAACAGAATAGTAATTGAGTCTGCACTCTTTGCATCTCACTTCTTATTTATAGTCTCTTTTGTTACTTTATGGCTGAGACACGATAAAAGGATTTCAGTTAATACATGGCATTTTTTAGAGATGAGGTTTGACACCCTTTCTCTTTTTCAATTTCTGTGCTCCTACATATATCAGGACAGCAATCCAAATTTCAAAACTGTTTACTTTCAACTCAGATGCTATGACTCAGTAATTGACAGAAGGCTGCTGCTTTTATTCCACTACAATTAAAACCACTATTTTGTAAAAAGCTTTATCTTAAGAAAGTAAAGCTACAACCCTAATTGATTCTATCAATGACACCACAATTTATTTTTTCTTTCAAGTCAACATATAAGACTTACTTCAGGGAGAGCTGTGAGATTTGTTAGTGCTAGAAAGCACTCTTCTTTAAAAGAACCACTTTCAATCTCTATAAAAAACTGCTACCACCACATGATACTGACCAGTGTTTACAGGAAAATTTTTTATAGGCTTTCTCATCTCCAAGACTTGAAGTTTTCCTTCTTTGTGTCAGTGGTTTCTCTTTGTCTCTATGTATTTAAAATTGCGTTAGGCATTTATGCTAGGTGGTCTTGTTTCAGCCTCCCATCACCAGTACTCTTTATTATATAGCCCTGCCCACTTTGAATTTACACCTACACTGTACCTCAGTTCTGAAGTATATTTTAATAACTTTTTTGAAGATCATAAACAGGGGAATATTACAGAGTACAAGGCTTCCAAGGGTGAGATGGGCAAGACTGCCAATTCCCACTGTCCCAGAGAAAAGAACAAAGCATGACTTCATTCCATATAAACTGTAGCCTTCTCTGGTTAGAATGAATAAGGATATCAACAGACTAGAGGTAGAATCATTAACATTGAAATTTTTAAATATTACTGTCCAAACTCCATTGAACTTAATGGCTATGCTCTTTGCTGACTTCAATGACTATTGATGCAACTGTGGCAAATTAAGAGCTTATATTCAGCATAAAGATTTTTAGCAAGCATCTCTGACTTCTTGGCCATGGGTCAGAATATTTCCAGTTAGGAAATACTTCAACACTTACGAAATTGTTCTGGATTTATTCTGTAATTATTCTTTTATGAATAAGTTTGCCACTGCCGCTGAAGACCATCCTTCTACCAATTACCTTAAAGTCTGAATAGGATATGCATGCTGCTTAACATTCCTTCATATAATCAATATATATATAATCATTAGCAGATAAATCAAGGTAAAGATTATCTCTATAATTAGCCTTCTTCATGATGTGAAAAAGGTGATGTGCATGTTCTGGTATATTCAGATTCATCTTTTATTTTTGCAAAGTATGGACAAACATTGGTATTAATAAGGAATGAATTATTGTGCATTATAAGAACAATCTAAAGGAAAAAAAAAAAAAAAAAGGATATTCATGTTAATTCTTCCAATCATCTTTTATGTTTCAAGATATAAAATTAAGTTTTATTTCAAAAATAAATTTGAGCAAACAGTTTACCTGGCTTCAACATACATTTTTAGCAATACCATATTTATTCTCTACTATGACTCAAGTGTCACTTTAAAAATATTCTGAGCACGTTGTCTCTAACTTTTGATAGAGCAGCAAACAAATACCCTGTGGAGTGTAAAAAATATAGTGCTGACACTACTTGTGTGAAAGCACAGTAAGATCTTCTATAACCTGTTCAACAGAATCTTTGCAGATTTCAGAAGATATTATAAGAAATTGTAACACTACAGAAAATGTACATAAGAAATTGTAACACTACAGAAATTAGAAAGCAGCAATTTATACTATTTCTGTTACTTTGTACATTAAAAGACTGTCTTGTGTAGCTTCAAAAGCAGAATGCCTTGATATTTTTCTATGCTTTTTGTCCTTTTGGTAAACAAAGAAAATCCCCAGGCTAAGTTATTTCATCTTTCACTGCTCACAAGCTTAGGATACCAATGTATCTAGTCTAATTTTATTAAGTACATGTTCTTAATTTTTGCTATTATTTTGGGCAGAGGCAGACTGAAAATAACAAAAGTAATGGCAAAGATTTCATAAATAGAGCACTACTTTCACAACTTTAGCAAAAGTTGTGCAATCAATATTGTTGTGCAATCAATAAAAAAAGTTGTGCAATCAATAAAAGTTGTGTTAATCAGTATTTTACTAGCAACCAATTGTTAGTAAAATACTGATTGACATGACAACTAAATCATGTGAAGACATGATTCTCTGCTATGAATTAGCTCCAGGCCAGGGTCACATTCCTGATTAAAATCCTGTCCATATATGAGGACTTTTTTGAGTTTCTACTTTCAAAGTCACAGAAATTTCAAAGAACAGAGATTTTCTATCAAAATATTTTAAATTTTGACCACAGGTTGCTCCCCTTTCAAAAGTAAGCTGAAGGATACTACTTCAGGCTGAAAGAAGGGTCATTCTTTAAGAAGTTCCCAGTACAGAAGTTGTCTTCCGTGACCTTCCCTTTCTCTACCCATAACCATGTTCTTCCTGATCTCTTGGCCCAGCAGTGGAAATCATCTGACTCTGCACTTAACTAACAGAAAAAAAAAGTGAACAATTTTCTGAATCTCCTTACTCTGAGATATGATTTGCAGCAACACTATCACTGGGAAAGAAATGGAAACATGATCAATTGGAAGATCAGAGGAAGATTGCCCCCTTTCAGAAGGAGCTAGTGTGTCCATCAGCAGCACAATAGGCAAAAGATATAACTTACCGCAGAGGGGCTGAACTAGATGACCTTTAAAGGTCCCTTCAAAAACAAAATATTCTCTGAATCTATGAACTGTGAGATAGTAGGGAATATACAGAACTACTTTTTTTTTTCTTCTCTTTATTTGAGAGACATCAGCTACATGAACACAGGTAAATATTATCCTCAGAATTCTTTCTTGCCTTGTATAATGTCAGATAGATAAACATAGTGGTTGGACTTGATGATCCCAAGGGTCTTTTCCAACCTGAATGATTCTGTGATGGTGTTGTCAACATCACCTGATGAATTATCACTTATATTTGGTTTACTTGCGCTTGGCTCTTTGGAGACAATTTATATGAAATTGTTGGGCTTAAAAGAGCAACCCCTGACACATATCTTGAAGAAACAATGAAGCTGGAGAAGAAGGTCATCATGAACTCCTATATAGGGGCCTAGGACCTTCATTGGAAGAGGAGTTACAGACATGTCTAATTTGCCATGCTATTCTGAGATATCCTGGGCAAAGACAACTTGATTAATCCTCTTATAATAGCTATTAGGGTTCTTTTATAGAGTGAACTTGCACAAACTGAGCTATCTAATGAACACATAATGTCTCTCCAGCATTTTGTTCTGATGATAATTATGGCTGTAAATACTTCTGTGGATGTAAATATTAAGCAGGTGTCTGGAGAGAAGCTATAATTGTAATGTGCAATCCTGGGTTTGTAGATTAGCATCATTTCTACTAAGATACAGAATATATTTAAGATTTTTTCTCCTTTGTCTTTTTCAAGATTGTCTGTACTTTTCATGTCCTTGTGACTCCAACAGAAAAGAAAATTACTTATCTCAGAATATAATTTTATGAGCAGCATTATACAAGTGTTCATCCTGTACTGGGCTACCTCTTTCACACTCTGTACTTCAAGTTTGGCTACAAATTTACCCTATTTTCTCTAATACAACAAAAGATCTATTTCACCACCTGTTTTCATGTTCTGTACCTTAATTTGCAAAAGCGACAATCTTCAGAGTAACTGACTGCTTTAAGTAATACAGGGATTGAAATGGAATTTTCCACAAGGTCTTTAATTGCTCATTTGTTCAAGACATAAGCTAGTGAATTGTGAAATAAAAACCTCAGAAATGATTGACCATAAAACTGATACTGAGTTCTGAAACCTGGACTCAAAGTCTTCATAATGAAAATAGGTTCTTTCAGGTTCAGTAAACAATTTGACTACTATCAAGCCTAGGCTGTGCTCTGATGAATAAAGTGTAAAATGTGACCAGCCTAAAGAATCACTGTTTTCCATGCAAGGGTAACAATTATTCAAACAGATTTTAATATATTTATGGTTTATTGCAGGAGTGCTTCCCACAGGAATAAATTACCCACCATATGCATAGTGAAGTGATAGCAGTCACTGATCAGCTGAATATCTCCCCTGCATCCAAGAACACTTTTAGTAACATAGATTAATCTGCACTAGCATTAGCTATGTTAGAGAACCTTGGCCAGGAGCATAGCAGGTCAGAGCATCAGGGATATTATTTTAAGAGCTGCAGGATCTCTAACAGTTCTTGCAAATTTGGCCTCACTTTACTGCTGACCCAAAAGGCTGCACCTTTAAGTTAACGGTAATTGCTTCTCAGTGTTACACTAATTATAGACATGCTGGAAGTGAAACTTTTGATGTATTATCCTGTATTGAAAAGTGGGAACCACAGGATCTCCAAGTACTGTTAAGTCTGGGAGACACTCAGGTAGAAAACTGTGGATTATCAAGAAAAGTTTTTTGCAAATATTTATGAATTTGTAAAACAATTAAACTGATACAGAAAATAGTTATCCATGACTATCAGAGCTCACTGTACTACTCAGGCTGCAGATCCTTTAGCATTTGGTTTAGGGCAATTGTAGGATTTGAACTGAAGCATTCACTTATCACTCACCACCCACACTTAACAGATTGAATGGTTCACTTCACAGTGCTCACCAACAAGGTTTGCTTGGAAGCCTCTGCTCTAGATGTGCAACAAAATGTGCTTCATCACCTCCTGGGAATGGACAACATAATGGTCCAAAGCAGTGGTTTTCCTTTGGGCAATTTTTAACCACATCCATAGGGATATTCAGCTGAGATGACTAAACTAAATTTAATCCAAGATAAAGTCTCTGAATAGGGCTGATGTACAGGCCCCAACACCAATGGATTCAACCAGTCATCCACTCCTATTCTTTCAAATTACTTGTTAATGTAGATATATTGTTAGTATTATGAAGGCAGACATGGAGCTCTATGAAAGCAGACATTATATTGCCAATCAAAGATATAATATTCTTAGCTCATTCTGTGATGCCTCCAGTTTTTTCAGGGTATTGTAGACCATACTCCACAGAATGGATCAGCTCCTGGATTCCTATCCATATATTTAAATATAATTATGAATTAATTTTCTTTACAGACATTGACAAAGACTTAATAAGTGCTTACACACTATTTTAGAAAAAAACAATATGGGATTTCTATACTTAATTCCAGACAGAAATGAACTCTTATTGTAAACTTTTGGTATCTGAATTTTCATTCTAATTACAGTTAACTCATAACTGAGAGGAAATACCTTTTTAGCAAACAAGTACAATCAATGCAACAAGCAAAAAATCATATGTCAAGGGTGGGGGGAAAGACAAAGCTGTGATCTTTAGAACTACATATTTAAACTCTTATTGATATCTTAACATTCATAATCCCCAAATCAAGTACTTGACAAAATATTGTTCAATAATTATGTTAGGTAAAATAATATTAACCATAAAATAGACTGGTATCTAAAATTCCTCCATGAACTTATGTAAGAAGAAATTTTCAGGCACATTATGCATAGATTAGCTTTATAAAGAAACTTTTTAATTCAGTCCTATTACATGCACTACAAAAGGAAGTGTATCCCATCCCTTCTGCTATGACTCCCTTTACTTTCCAAGAGTCTGATATCTTCATCAGCTACTGCTTCTCAGACAGGGACCTCTCAACATTTGACTGCCCATATCGTCTGTCACAATACTTGCCCTACCTCTCACTCATTTAACTCTTACCCTGAGTTTCTATAGGTTATCTGATTATGCATGCTATCTGAAGTGTATATTCATCAGATCTTGAATCTTCCAGTTTTCAGCTGGTTCACCAGCCACCTCATTCCTGTTTAGTGCGGTGGTAATGCATCTTTCCACATGGTTTTTTTTTTTTTGCCATTTTCTAGTTCCTATATATTACAATACTTGTTATTTCTTTGTGTCAGACTTGTGAACAACTGAAGTCAGCAATAAATTAATAATTAACTGAATAATTGCTTTGTTAACATTTATAACAAAAGGCCAACCCTCAGCAGGTCAATTGTCTTTAGAGTAAATTAAAGTATTATCCATCAAAAGGATGTCAGAACCCTGTAAAGATGGGAACTTATGTGTACACTGGCTAATTCATTATGTGAAAATTGTAAGATGATAACATAAGAATATTTTGTTGTTCCCTTAGGCACCACATATGAAACATATTTTCTGAATTACATTTTGTCATATTTTATTGAATTTGTGACAAGAAATAATAGTAATCTGGAAGTGGCTTACCACTGGCAATAGAAGTACAGTATGTTCATTCACTGTGATGATAACAGGACATGCCAAGGTAATGCAAAGGCAAGCCAAGGGTCATCTGAAGAAATCAGTATTCAAAATTGAATTCTTAGGTCTCTTGCATCCCTTTGTGCACACCCATAGAGAGATACAAGCACACATGAGTTCTCTGCCTGATTCCCAGGCAAAGGAAATCCAAATCCCGGGAAAGAGCTATGGTGTGTCCTGGCCAGGACTCTCTGCAAATGACTGAAAGATCATGATTATTATGGGGTGCACCATGACACTCATCCAGACTTAGGTAGTTCTAGTCTGGTTCTCAGACTCCCCAAAATACTTTGTTTACTATTAGAGAGAAAGAACCAGCAGAATACCCAACCACCACCCTAGGGGTCCCTGAGCACATGCAGTACTTGAAAACAGTAGGGTTATTCCGTCAAATAGCCCCAGAAAATCCCCCAAAATCTGAAGTAGCTCACAAAAGGACTTTAGAAGTAGTCAGTCCCTGTCTGAAGACTGCAACCATTATTGACATGACCTAATAGAGGTGCCCAACTTACATACTAAGACTGCAACAGCACTGACATTCAAGAGAGCAGTGAGCAATCACACTGTTAGGCCTGAGGTATGCTGTCTCCCTGTACAGTTAATGCAGAGATCTGGTGACAGTGCTTCCGTTAGGCACTTCTAGTAGACGTTCCTCCTATTTTCAGCATTGTAACAAATTTGTTTCCTTAACTGAATGGGGAACAAGGGTCTGACACCTCTGGTTAGTAAATGGTGCAAATCATACGTTAAGCACCATTGTAAAGTGGCTGGAACACAGGGTATTGCTGTTATCTGTGCTTGTTGCAGTGGGACAAAACCAGGAGTGTCATAGTTATTCCCATCAACCCTGCAAACAATGAATGGAGTGTATTGAAGGGACTCTAAACTCCACGGGTGATTTTCAGCAGTTTGCTTCAATTAATGCCCAGAATACCTTTTATTTTCAAAATTCATGAAAGCCTTTGAAAATTATAGCATGAAAAGATTATACAAATAGGAGCTGCACAGAAATATTTTACTACTTTAATAATTTTTATACAGTTCATTTCACTGACTTAAACCATTTAGAGCAAATGTTTCTGGAAAACCAAGCAACATTATAGAGAAACACAATGGTAGTTAATAGGAAACAGAGACTCAGGCACTCAGGTGAGGTTCTAGATAATTGGCACTTAGCTGTAATTTAAGATTATATTATAACTAAAACGTGAACATTTCCCTGAAACCTAATAACTATTTTTAGCTTTCCATTTAACAGCAATAATGTCACCTATGGATATTTTCTTCTGGCAAATTAGGTTTCAGTTAATAAGAGACATTAATTTTTTTTTTTTTACAAGAAGCTGTTAACTAGGGGTTTTAAACTTGTTTCTTTCTTGGGTGCCTTCTGTTTGTTTCAAGCCACTTTGAATTAAAATGCATGTGGTACTCCTTGAAGTGCATTATAAAAAACACCATTTCAAGAGGTTAAGTGGCCATAATCTGTGCACTGTCTGTACTGCAGCTGACAAGAAGATGCAGTTTGACACAATAACTAATTTGCTGTGACATTCAAGTTTTAAGTGATGTTCAAGGAGATGAAAGTGCTGGCTCTGAATGTATCCCAATGTGTGCTGGTCTTCTGTCTGTTAACTTGCTAATGATCCATGATTGAGTAAAGTAATGAAGAGTTTACAGAGAGCCCCAGGAAACTAATTTCCAATCTTGCAACCAGCAGGCTTTAACTTCACTGCAGCTTTTGCTAATTTTGTCTAGATGGGGACTTGGATACTAAATGTCATTTCTGCTTTGTGAATCAGACAGACTTTTCTAATCCCCGAGTACTTACTTGCTAATGAATATCTCCTTCAGATCCATTTTATTTCCATATGTAGTTGTTAAAAATAGGCTGAATAACTGAAAAAAATGATTACTGAGAGAAATGAAATTATAATTGCTGAAAATCAGAGGAACTGTTAGGCTTGAGGAGAGAAGGAGATTTTAATCTTCAGTCTGACCTGGTATGAACCATGAAGATAAATGTAAGAGAAATACAGAAGGTTAATGTTAAGGAGAAAAAAAAATCAATGTGAAAATCTTTTACACATAATGTCCGTATGTGACTAAGGAATCAGTTCTTCTACCCACCCTGCATGCACACAGCCCCGTGTAGTCTGTGGAATTACATCTCCCACAAAACTGTTTCTCTGGAGCCAGCATCCTCAATATTTGCCACACGGAGCCACTGAAGACACTTGGAAAGAAAAGTAAAATAGGAAAACAAATCAAATGTCAAGAGAAAATCTCAATTCCTATGGACAAGTTTGCTATGCACATCTCTGCTGGATCAAAGTGTTTCTATACCCAGGCCCCTGTAAATTGCAAATGCCACATTTGTTTTGTTTCTGGTTTTTTTTTTTTTTCAGCAAAACATCATTTTAAAAACACAATTTCCAAAGAAGATAATGCTAGTGCAACATTTCAATAGATATATCTGTAATTAATAATGCTGAAACACTTCTGTACTATATCTATATAAATATCTACAAAAACAGTGGTGCCTGTATTTCAGCAAATCTTGTAATTCAATTAATGTACTGCACATAAATTGCAATCTAAAATGCTGTCTATCATGAAGAAGGGAATTTTTTTCTCCTGTTTTGTTCAGATTCTGAAGTTGTAGTTTAGAGAGCTTCCAACTTTATCAGCAGATGTAATCTTTAAATCCTTAAAACAGCTTTTCCTATGTTATTCATGCTTGCTTGAGTACAGCTTGAGATGATTCAAAACTGTAGACTATTATCAATGATCTTCTCAGTGAACGACACTACTGTATTGGCAAAGGAATAATTTGGGATATTATGATTAAAAAAGGCCTAAAAGTGAAATTATATATTCCATGGAAAATAGAGTGAGGAGAAAGCTATAATCTAAAAGTCATAAAGAACTGTGTGTCAGTAACTACATATCTTCTGTGGCTGAATATGACTAGTACAGCTATTAGGAATTCTGGGTGATGCTTTCTGTTCTCTGTTCTAAAAGTCACTTACATGCAAGGTGTATTTTAACATTTCAGACCATCTCCAGCTTAAATATTTGAGAAAATAACACACTGTCAGCAACTGATCGTTGAAAGAGTAGTGCTTCATAATTGTCAACAAGAAAATATATTTTTTTATTTTTATTTTGGTTGTGGAAAAAGTGAAAAAGCAATATCAGGGGAGCATCAGTCTGGATTTCTGCCTCCAGTGCTATTCTGTCAGTCAACCTTCTACTTAGCTGAGTAAAGAATTCTGAATTATTTTACATTCTGTTTGCAGTGAAGAGCACTGTTCCATTTATTAGGTGCATGTACTTAATATGCATTCCACTAACACAACAAACCCTGACAGATCCATAATCTACACATAGTGTCATTTAGTAAATCAGATTTCTGCTTTCCATGGTTAAAATATAATATCTTCAGTAATGAAAAGAAGCCAAATAGACTCTCAATAATCAGAAGCTGTTGAGTGAAACACTGTTAGAAATTACAGACATTTTCTCCAGGAATTTTAAAATCTTAGGAAAACAACTACAACCTAGAAAGAGAATACTAGCAGCAAAATTAGGATTCCACAAATCTTGGCATATGATGTCTCAACTGAAACCTGTTTGGTTTTTTTAATGTGAGTTTTATGAATGTCTTTCTATCATTAAATTTCCATGTTTCATATGTAGCACAGATAACAATGAAATCTGACATATTGAGAAATGCTAATGAGTACAGATGTACCCCCCAGAACAAGCACTATAAAGCCTTCACAGTGACATCTTCAGGCAAAAATCCAAATATGTTTTATTGTAAACCTTGCAAATAAACATAGTCTTTATCCAAGCTGCAGAATTAAAATGAAGATCCAGGGCTACTACATCAGTTAAACTCCACCAAAAGCTTTTGGATGTCCATTTAAGGACAGTGGGTAGCCATAGCTGTAGTAGGACTATATAAGGAATGGTACATCCAATATCAGTTCTTGAATTTGCACAAGAGATTAAAATTCCACCAAAGAATTTATGAAAATGCATCAGTTATACTGCTGATAACAGTAAAGACTGCATTTTTGATTGCACACCTTTCCAGGATCACTTAGGGATTGAAGGTGTAAGCACCTTTGAGGATCAGGTAAACACCACTTATTTGAGGGAATCTAGTGCTTGAGCAACAACAGAGGTACTAAGCTAGTTCAGTGCTCAGCCCAAACTGGATTTTGCCTTCCAGCTCAACTTCTTAGTTTGCATTTGCTACCATAACAACATCTCCATGCAGACATTATTGTGACCTTTCAATATACAGTGGGGGCTTATAAGAAAAGCAGAAAGAGAAAGGTTTTTATCAAGGCCTGTAGTGACTGAACAAGGGGAAATGGTTTTAAACTGAAATATGGTAGATTCAGTTTGGGCATGAAGAAGGTATTTTTTATGATGAGGATGATGAGACACTAGAACATTGCTTAGGGAAGTGGTGGATGCCCCATCATTGGAGGTGTTCATCAGGATGGGTAGGGTTATGAGCAATTTGTTTTAGTGGAAGATGTTCCTAACAATGGCAGAAGGGTTGGACTAGATGATCTTGGGAGTTGTGCAAGTTTTGAGCATTCTGCCCAAATAGTGCAATTGGCATGAATTGGACTTGGTTGGCAATGATGTTGACAAAGCCTTGTCTGATGGCAAAGAGCAGGCAGATCAGAACAAATTGCAGCAGTAACCCGTTAAACAGGGAAAGCAACATCAACAACCAAACAAAACAAAACAAAACAAAAACAGACTAAAATTAACCCATGAACCCCACCTGAAAAAAATTTTGGAGGTGGCTCCAAGATCCCAGGGAAGAAATAGAGAAGTGGCACAAAATCCCAACTGTCATGATAGCAATATAAACCAAGAAGGTAAGTGACAGATGAAGGAACAGCTGACAGCAAAATCAATCACCAAAGAAATCCATAAGCCTACCTCCACTTCAAGAGAATCTTATAAACAACTGCTTAACAAGTTGTGTGAAATCAGCTCCTTCAATAAGAGTCCTCTGTCCCTGTCTAGGAGGAGGGAGGGAAAAAGTGTTTATTGAACATTTAGGGTACAAGGACCCAGCATAACCAATCTCATCAGTCTCCAAGCCCTCACAAACACCAGTGCTCCATGCACCCTGTTACTCTCATACCAAATAGAAAAGATGCCTATTTCTGCCACTGGAGCAGCTGCAGGCATGACCCAGCAAGCTGTGCTGCAAAAACCAATTAATCTTAATAGTGACTGCTGGGACATGTGACTCCTATGAGCAATCCAGTTAGGACTAGATTGCCAGAGGAGTGGAGACCACAGAGAGCCATTGGGACATAAATGGGCTTTTGGCATTGCTGCTGAAGAGGGACGCCTTGTCTTAGCTGAGCTCTCTGGACTGACTGAACAATCAGAGGTGGTGAGCCTTTTGCAAGTCCCTGAACACGTAAGTTTCAAAGCTTCCTGGGACAGGTATTATGCTTTTCCAAATTAATAAAACACTGAGCTACATGTGTAGGCTGTAAAGGAATAGAGATGGAAGAAAGAAGATAGAAACAAGAGAAGCCTGAATCCCTCATATAATGTCTGTTATGTTTCAGGTGAGCAAAGTTAATCCATTTAAGAACCTGTAGAAGACAAGCCCTTAGAGGAATAAACTTCTTCTTCAGTAAACAGACTTATGCAATAATTTTCTTTGGCCAAATCAAATTGATTCAGGTTATTAATAGTTGCATAATGAAAGTCTCACCATTTCTTTTTAGAACTCACTGCATTGTACATAATTATTAAAAATACAGAGTCTACATTGTATAGAATTCCAAAGCCACTAATTGAAAATGTATTATGAAAAGGACTGCATGGCTGAGATACTTTATGCAGTCCAGTAACAGATTCAATGACATTTGCAGAATAGCTCTCTATTATCTACATTGTATTACTTGGTAAATTTAGCAGAAAGAAGGGGATGGGAAAATATGAACACAAGAAATATGAAAATAATGAAATTTTAATGTAGCACAAAAAGTGTGACAGATGTAATAGCACAAAGAGTCATTAAATACTTCCCAGACCATCTCTTTTTATCTTTCTCATCCTGTCACTATCAATTATTCTTAATGTTTCTCCTTGTTCCTGCTAGGATTAAGGAAGCAAAATTAATTTATGGGGTTTTGCTTTGTATCTCTCCATCTAAACTGACTACTGACATTTCAAGATGCTGAACCATGTGATGCAAAATCTTTTAGTGGAGGAAAATATAACTATTTGTGAGATAAGTCATGAGTCATTTTAGTGTTTGTTCCTGGTGCTCACATTTAAAAAAAAACATCTAAGCAATAGCAACAGTTGCACTCCTAGCTAACCACCTTATCTTGTATTTACTTATCTTGTATTTTAGGCTCATAACATACTCCAATAGAATGTATATTAGTTGTTTTACCATAGATCAATGCAGATGAAAGAGTGCCCTAAGCAGAACTCATTTGTCCTTGTCAGCTGTGGATAACAAACTAATAAACTTATAAATAAATTTATACTGTAATAGCCTGATCTTAATAGGTTTATTTAAAGTAATAACTGTTATTAAGTCTTTAAGACCTAATTTGAAGTTGTGATAGTCTACAAAGATGCCCTCAATTCAACTAAAGCTGTATCTTTTATGGCAAACTGAAGTAGTCCAACATATAAAAGGAAATAATTTTTCTTACATAAAAGAAAGCTGCTTATTATTCAGCCAAAGTAATGCCAAAACTAAGTTAATGATTACTTCCACTCATTCTTATCAATTCAAAATATTTCTAATAAGCATAAAACCATGAAAAAAATATACAGTAATCAGTAAAAAAATAACAGAGCCATTTTGTTTATGTTTGGCTATGATTTTCATTATAAAGGTCCAGGCTTTTCCAGGGCAATTTATTTGAATACGTCAAATATTTAGAGGAATACATTATGTATTGGGATTACATAAGTGCAGGATTAGTGTTAGTCTTATTTCTGCAATGGGATAGAAGTATTAATTTTTAAAGCTTGGCAGGCTCTGTTGTAGACATTAGGTCCTTGTTTCTATTTTCATTTAAAGTATACCCTTACAATAACAATTAAAATCAGATTCAAGAGTGGATTATAAAATAGTTAGGAACACTTTACTAGCTAATCTTAAAAAAAATCATAAACAGAGAAGTATTTTTCCATTTGCTTCACATTTTGAAGGCACATAACAGTATTTTTTTCAACTGTTTATATAATTAAAATAAATTGGATTAGTTCTACGTGAAACAAACATTAAAATATTGGGAAATAAAACTTTCATGAGTTAAAAATCCAATTCTGCAAAAGGCAAAAGTCATTTGTGCCCTATTCACTGCAATAAGCACATACACGTTTAAATGTATTTACAATGAAGAAGCTGCATTATTATAAAGAATCAGAAAGATTCATGGATTCTGCTCCATTGGCAAATTTGAAATATATAGAGAATCAATGATGTCTGTTGCTTCTTTCAGCTAGAATGAGACCCTAGATATTTTCAGGTCATAGGTGGAGATTTCACTGTGCTAATCAAATTTCTAGCAATGAGAGACAGAATTGCTATTTTCAACAGGAGTTGAAAGATACTTTAGATATTAAGATACTTTAGACTGAGGTAGCGAAAAATCTGGCCATTCCTGGTAGGATGGCCCTAAAATATCAATTTCGTTGGCATTCCAATGAAATACTTCTGATTTATTTTTTTTTTCCAACTTATGTTCTGGAACTTTCCTCAACTTCCCCACTCAGGCTGCAACCTTGAGAACTAATATGATGTCTCCTGTCTGGTCACGAAATACAATACAGAAGCCAGATACATAGTCTATCCCCTCTTGAGTCTTGAAGTGGATCCTTTTCTAATGTCTGGAGATAAAGAGGTTAATATGTCATTTACCATGCAAGCTGGTCAAAAGAGAACTAAAACTCCAATACCACTGACTTGTAAAAAAAAAAAAAAAAAAGGAAAGCTTTACGACTATAATCTTTCTTGATTATATTTGTCCTGTTAACTTTGAAGATCACAAATAGCTCAAATCTCAGGTATGCGCTTATCTAAGAACCCAAATATCCAATATTTGCTAACACATTTTGCTCAGCCAGGGAGCACTGAGTTCTAAGAACTGTTAGCCTGATAATCACATGCTGTCTCCCCATCTGTGGGACATGAAGTACAAAAGGAGTAAAGTAGAAAACACAGAGGTATTTGGTACCTTATCCATTTTTAGAATACTTTTCATACCTCCCAAATTACCTTTGCCTGCTGGGAGCAGTAAAGCAAAAAGTGCTCAGCTAAGCAATTTTACTTCATTAAGCTCACTTGTTTTTTTGTGGTTTTCTCTAATCTGATATATACCTCTGTAATGGTTTAACCTCAGCTGGCAAATAAGTACCACACAGCCACTTGCTCACTCCCCCTTGGTCGGATTGGGAGAGAACTGGAAGGATAAATCTGAGAAAACAGTTCAACTGTGGGTTGAGATAAAGGCAGTTTAATAAGTACTGCAAAGCCACATGTGCAAGCAAAGGAAATTAAGGATTTTATTCATCATTCCCCATTGGCAGGCAGGTGTTCAATCATCTCCAGGAAAGCAGGGCTCCATCATGTGAAACCATAACTTGGGAAGACAAACACCATAACTCCAAATGTCTCCTTGTCCTTCTTCTTTCCCTCACCTTTTATAGTCTGAGCATGATGTCATATGGTACAGGATATCCTTTTGGCCAGTTGGGGTCAGCTGTCCCAGTTGTATACCCTCCCAACTTCTTGTGCACCCCCAACCAACTTGATGGTGGGGTGGTGTGAGAAGCAGAAAAGACCTTTACTCAGTGTAAGTACTTCTCAGCAGGAATTAAAACATCCCTGAATTATCAATACTGTTTCCAGTAGAAATCCAAGACATATCCCCATACTAGCTACTCTGAAGAAAATTAACTCTATCACAGCCGAAACAGCACAACCTCTTTTTATCTGTGTTCTTTAACAAAAGAAATAATACAAATTACTACCCATTCTCTAGTGAAAATAAGCCCTAGCACTTAACTCTTTACTCATGCATGTACCTTTAGGACATCTAGTTCACACAAAGCAGTTCAGTTTTCCCAGGTCTGTAGGTCAGCACAACTACCCATCCAATAGAATTCAGAAGTACAATTCCACATATTTCTGTGTTGCCTTGAGAAATGGAGAGGACATAAAGTATTCACTCAGTAAAGCTACAGCCAGTTTGTTAGCACATTCTCCTGTGATTTAACAAATGTAGGTTTCTATCTACCTAGAAAGAAAAGAGAAGTGAACAAGGCATTTCACAGCCTGCGCCAGTGATCTAAACACTTAGCTTAACTAAAGCTCTGAGAGCCAAGATAGGAAGAGTGCTGATTAAAAAGACCCTAGTTTTGTTTATGTATAGAGCAAATATATAAAAGATGACTAATTCCTAACAAACCAGAAGCAAAGATATGGTCAGCTGCAGATCTTCATCATGAAAAATGAAAATTACTACAGATCTGGGATGCCTTCAGGATTAAGCTGTGTCTGAATAGGGAAACTGATGTTTGGGAGTAGTTAGCACATATTTATGAAGGAAAAGAGCCTTCTAGAATGAAATGACTAGCTTGATGGACAAGGGAAGAACGGTAGATGTTGTTTATGCTGACTTAAGCCAGACTTCTGACTTGCTGGGAAGGGCTTTGGGGTCCTGATGATCACAAGGTTGAGCACAAATCAGCAATGCACCTTCACAGCAAAGAAGGACATCAGCTTCTTGGGATGCATTAAGACGAGTATTGCCAGCAGATCAAAAGAGGTGATCCTTCTCTTCTACTCAGCAATGCTACGTGTGGTTTGCAGTATCTAGGCTCCCTAGAGTAACAGATATGGATGTCCTAGAGCAAGTCCAGTGAAGGGTGATTACAGTATCAGAGAATTTGTAACCCAAGAAGAGGATGAGAGAGCTATGGTTGTTTAGCTTTGAGAAGTCTCAGGAGGGAATCTTATAAATGTATATAACTGCCTGATGGAAGCAGAAAAGCAAGCACAGCCAGATTCTCAGTGATATTCAGTGACAGGACAATAGGCAACAGGCAGAAACTGCAATACAAGAAATTTCATTTAAACTTACAAAAAAACACCATTTTTGCTGTAAGGATAATTGAACTCTGGAATGGTTGCCTAGAGAGTCTGTAGAATCTCAGTCTTTGGAGATATTAAAAGTCTAACTCAACACATCCCTGAACAATCTGCTCTAATTGACCCTGCTCTGGGTTGGACTAGAAAATCTCCAGGTCTCTTTCAACCTTGATAGTGTGATTCTGTATCTCAATTTCCTGGGCAGAGGCACTAAATTAGGTATTCCAGTCCTTTGTTAAGATGTGGCATAGTTATGTTTGTGCTATTCAATCTGATGATTTTTACATTAATTCCTTTTCATATATATTGAATCTTCAATGTAGATAACATTATTTATCACTCCTCTAGATAACTGATACATCACTCACCTGAATTCTTAAAAAATAAAAGAGAGGATCATTCCACCTGAGATTTTAACAGTTAATATTTCAACAGAGACTAGCTATTCCTGAACTATAAAGAATGTAAATTAATACTTCTGATTCAGAACACTCTTTTTTAAAAAAAAATTTTAAAATACTAAATAAAAAAAGTGCCATAGATCTCAGTACAATCAAAGTCATGATACTCTAAAGATACTAAAACAAACTATGGACTTTCACTGAAAAGGAAAGAGACTTTTTTTGCCAGCTATAGCTATATACTGCAGGGAAAAAATTACAAGACTGAAAATCTGGAAGATACTTCAAAGCTTCATAGTATGTGAGACCCTTTTACTCCCTTTCTGTATGTGTACATGGCATTCATTAAACCTGTAGGAACTGCTTTGACTGAAATAATACAGCAAATCCCATCCAAATCTAAGAAGACTCCAAAAGAATCTGGTATGGATTCCATCCAAGTATCCTCAAAATCTCTTGTACTTGTGGCATGTTGGTTTGGTTGGTGTAGCATATAGTCTCTCACCCTAATACAATTTATCTGGTTGGATTCAGTCTTTGATTGGGACAAGTGCAACGTTGAAATGACTCAAGAACAGAAAATATTCAAAATCCTCTTGACTGAGAGAAGGTACACAGATTTTAAAAAAAATGGTAGAGGAGGAATGTTGCTTGCATTTATTTATTAACAAGAGCGTGTGAGCTAGGCTACCAAACTGAGACATAAGAGCAACCACAGGGTTTGATCTTCTTCATCTTAGATACACCTGTGTTGGTAGAAATGTTTGTTTTCTCTTTTGACTGAACAGGAAGACATGGAAAATTATAGTCAGACTGCAACATCTATCTGGTCCCTTCCAGCCTAAAACATCTTATGATTCTGTGATCTTGTGACATGTAATCTCAAGTAAGATTAACTTTACTTTTACTTATCCTATTTGGTGTCTGGAAACATTGGCTCTGAAGAAAGCTTGCCTCCCACCTGCTGGCATGACTTTAGGATTAAGGTGTAAGATACACAGAACACTAATGCCAAACAGATGAAATCATGATTATACCCCATCCCAAAAGTTAAGACAGATTCCAGTATTCAGGAACAAAGACAAATTTTAAAACACTTTTTGCCACCTTTTTATCAGACTTTGTTGTTCACGCTACTGTTCCTTACTATTCTTCCATCATCCTATACCTGTGAGTGATTTTTACCATTTCTTAAATATGTTATCACAGAGGCATCACCACCTTGGCTGAGGTTACTTAGCTCCGTTCTGCAGTGGGTCCGCAGCAGGCAGCCTGCAACTGATGATGTCTAGCATAGGCAGACATGGCTTCTCCTCATAGACGCCACACCCGCAGTACCCTCCTACCAAAATCTTGTCACCTACACAAAATACTCTTATGCACAAAGTTTTTCTTTCCTTTTTGTGTTACTTCCATCTTCTACTGTTATCTTACTGTGTCTTCACTTAACCAACTAATGGTATTCTAAGAGGTAAGTTAGACATTCACATCCATTCAGACTTTAAAGAGCCTAAGATGTGTACAAAGTTGGTCAGGGACCTAGAGTATATGGTCTTTGAAGAGATGTGAAGAGAGATCATCGTTTTTAGACTCATGAACAGAAAATTAAGGGATGAGCTGATATCTACCAATTATTTGAAAAACAATGCAAAACATGAAAGTGTCAACCTCTTCTTAGTCCTCTCGGGTGATAGGAACATAAGCTTGTGGCTTGGAAGGTACCAGCTGGACTTGAGGAAGCAATTTTTCACCATGAGGATAGTGCAGCACTTAAACATGTTGCCTAGAAAGACAATTATTTTTCTCAGTCCATGATATTCAAGTAGAACACTCTGCTCTTTACTACTGAATCTTCATCAGTTTCATTTTTGAAAGACAGTAATTTGGGAAAGACTGCAGAAATATGTGCTCATGGTTCCTGTGCCTCTCACTATTACAAATATCTCAGATATATTTATACTATGAGGATTGTTCTGAGCAGATAAGGCATCAGATTGTTGACAGCATCTTTCCATATACTGAATATTCCACCTCCAACAAGTACTCACTCCTGGACAGAGCTTCTCTATGTGTCCTTATAAACCTCACTGCTGAACTACAAATAATGTTTCTCATTTGGTTTGCTATCATCTGGACTAATATTTAAGTCTTTCCACAGGAATGAATTTTTCAGAATAACACAAGCAAATAAGTATATATTAAATTCTCTTCAGCATCTAACTCTGATTTGGAATGAATATTTATTTTAAATTATATTTTAAAAGGAGTGTTATGTCTTTTAGCAGACAGAAACATATAAACAGGTATATTGTACTAAATTTAAAAAAAATCCACAAAAAGTGCCATTAAAAAAAACCCACAACATTAAAATTTGCTATTTTAATAGACTATTTGGCTGCCTGTAACACTTTTTCACTGTCAAGTCTCAGGTGTGTTATCCTCTATAGCACTTCAGAAACATATTTGTAGAATATAAATGTGACAAATTTTCCATTCTGTCACATTTGAATAATCTTCACATGCCTTTGAAGCTGTCATGACCTCCTTTTGCAAACTCTTTGAGATCTACAGATGAAAAGTACTGTATGATATTATCATCTATTTCTTTATACACTTAGGCCTAACTGCCATTTAGTTTCACCTGTTTGTCACATCAAACAATGTTTAAATTCCAGATTCACTAGATGTTCAAGAATGGTTTCTATCTGCAACATTGAAAGTCACTCTTTGTCTTGGGGCAACATTCTGGAGAAATCTCCGAGCCATGTGTTTTAATGGACTTTTTCAATATCTACTTATATTTTGGCATTGTTTGTGTATAACCTCTTTGCATATATAAATTTATATAGAGAAAATTTTTTGGTAAACTGAATCATATTTCCCATTACCTGCCTGTAATATTCTTCAAACAATATTCACTATCCAAAAACTATGTCACTGTATAGTACAGTCTGTCCAAAATATAATTTGATAGAGAAAGTATTATCTGTATGGTATCACAAGCATGTTCTACCTCCATGTCAAACATCAAAATGCAGACAGACACACTGAAGCAATGCCAAGGTTTAGTGTATTGTCCTTGACTCAGTAAGGCACTATTTTCTAATTCAAGTTACACCTCTCTTGACTGAAATAGGCTACTATCCTGTGGTTTTAGCAAATAAAAAATACAAACTAGTAATGACTGTGCACAATAATCCTTATAGGCATATCTACTGCAAAAAAAAAAAAATAATTACATGTTAACAGAAAAAAAACCATACATTTTTTAAAAGATGGTCATGAAAGAGCAAGGAGATGACTCTCCAATTTGAAAGACAGAACATATGAGACAAGGAAAAGGGCTGTCATCCACTATCCTTTAGCTGTTTGTTATGTCTAATACTATTAGTATTAATAATACCTAACCAGTTAGTAACTAACGAACTAATATCTAACCAGTTAGTAGCTGACAAACTGGCAAACTGCCAGAATTTCTTTCTGCTGCATGACCTATTAGAAGGTCATTCTCAGTTTTTTTACCCCAAAGAAATAAATAATCTCTAGATTCCTAATGCTCTACAGAGTATATGCACCCATGCACAGCATGGGAGTAAGCTGAAGCATTTTGCCTACCCTCAGGTTTTGGCACAAGTGATACCCATGACTGCAGATGGGCCTGCATGGTAGAGTGTAGGGATCACAAATCAAGTCAGAACAGAAGCTTTCTGATTCTACTCTGGACAGAGCCCTATGTTACGTGTAGTCTATATTCCTTGTACTCAATATGGGTAAAGCCTGGCTCCCAGGCACAGGTTGTGAACAAACTCACTGCTCACAGGATGCAAGACATGGTGCAGTTTCTCCTCTCCTTTCTGGGCTTTCTGATCCCAAAGCACAAACTGATTCACTCTATAATCAGTGCCTGGGAATGAACTGATATATTAGTGATATATTTGCACTATATAGTAGCAACTATAATAGGCCAAAACAGAGAGAAGATCTGTTTGGAAACAGACACCCTCAACACCATTTCTTGTAGGTTAGTAAGTTCATTTTGGACTTTCTTCTAAGTAACTATAAAATGCTGCATTTTATACTATAAATGTTTCTATTTCATGGTATCTTTATTTAGAGGTGTATGGGGTTTACATGGCAAGGTTTTGGTAGTGCAAGAGGCTGAGGGTCTAGGGTCTGTGAGATGTCAGAAGCTGTCATGTCATCTCTTTCAGGAGGACCCACGAATATCTGGCCTGCATTTCAGTATGTACTGGGTTTACATGGCAAGGTTTGGGCTGCTGGAGAGGCTGAAGAGGGTGGATTCTGGGAGAGGGTATCAGAAGCTGTACCTGAATTGGACACAACCAGTGACAGACAGCTCCAAGATAGAAGGAGGGGGATCCAAAGCTGAGCCAAAGAGCAATGTTAGTAACACCTTGGTGATAACTTACTTAAGAAAGGGTAGAAAATGCTGCACAACAACAATTGGTAAGGAGCAGTGAGAATATGTGAGAGTAATAGTTCTGCAGACACCAAGGTCAGAGAAGAAGGAGGGGGAGGAGATGTTCCAGGCACCAGAGAAGACATTTCCCTACGGCCCTTCCTAAACACCATGGTGAGTCAGGTTGTGCCCCTGCAGACCATGGAGGTTGATGGTGGAGCAGATTATCTATTCTACAACCTGTGGAGGACTCCATTCCATAGCAGGCAGATGCATCTGAAGGAAGCTTTGATCCCACATAGATCTCACCCTAGAAGAGGCTCCTGGCAGGATCTGTGACCCCACAGAGGACCCATGCTGGAGCAGTCTTTTCCAAGAGGGACAGCACCCTGGGGAAAAGTTTGCAGAGTAGCAGACAGTAAACAAGAAAATATTCTGCCTTTATTTTGCATAAGGCATATTATATTCATAAAGAAGTTTATGACTTCACTTACAATTTTCTTATGAAAAAATAATGGAACATTTAATGAACTCTAAATGTAAGATCATCTGGGGTTTTTTTTGCCTGAGAAAACTTTCGATGTCTTGGCACTATTCTAAAATTTGTTGGGGAACAGAGGTAAATATTCAACATGCATAATAATGCCATGTATTATTTAGTAGAGACAACAAAATCTATTTGTGGGGAAATTAAGCTACAGTTTCAAAAATAAAATCAGATGAGTCGATTCAATTCTCTAAAATCTAAAAAATGCTGCAGTAAACGTAAGCAACTATGGGTAAATTAGTTTAAGCATTATGAATACAATTATTTTACCTTGCAGCCCAGGATGAACATCTGCTTTTGAATACTATACACGTTCCTTTATAGAATTTCAAGTCAGTAACAATCTGAATTTTATTGTTCGGGACACCAGATGACAACTGGTAATTTTTTGTTAATACTTTGATGTCTTTTACCATAAGCACTGTGCAACTTCCTTCATGACACATCTTGTGCTTTCCACATCATATCCACATACACTGAGCACATAGGTCATGAAGGAAGAAAAGTAAGCTGAAAGAAAGATCCTATGCAAGTCCAAAGGCAGGGAGAGGTGGGGGTGAAGGGCAAGCTGGTGATGAAAAAAATCTAAATAAGAAAATAAAAAAGGAAACCAATAACTGAGGAAATTCTTCTTTGTTCACACAGGGCCAGAGTGAATGTACAGTTCAGCCTGTTTAAGCAACTAAAATACAAGGTCCTGTGTAGACTGGCTTTAAAACTGTAGCAGGCAGTAAATACCCAGTTGGGAACAGGGAACTATATGAGCTAACAAAAACAGGAAGCATGTGAGTAAATAACTAAGTGAAATTCTGTCTTTGCATCTGAGTGTTTTAATGGCCAAAAGGGAAGTTCTGGTTCAATCTTCCTCTTGGAGCAGTAAGTTCACAAAACAATTAAATATTAGCCATCAGCTTGATAAACTTATGAAAGGAATTACACAAATACTTGTCTGTGGTTTCTTAGTGAACTAAGGGACATTATTGACTACTTTTTGTCCTAACCTTATAAACATTACCAGATTGGAACCAAATTAAATGAGCCTTTTTTTTTTCTTCCTTCTTCTTTTCCTTTCCGTAGATAATTTCAGTCAAAAAAAGCTTCCATTGTAACTTAACACTGTAAATTAAAGGTGGGAAAATGTAATGGCTATAGTGCACAGTTTGTGGATAAGAAACAGAGACAGGGCAAGAAAAGCATAGCCTGACACACATAAGAAGTTAGACATCTAGGCCTGGTTCTAGATAAAACAATACCAGAAGGAGTAGAACCTCATAGTGTGGGAAAGAACTGCCTTTGTGTTTGGGACTCAAAACCAGTACAGCCACAGTAGGGACTCACCACCTTTGTCTATACTGGGAAAGGCAACAGTCCAGAGTCATCCTCTAGCTTTTGAGCCAAATGGTACACCATGGATTGCATCCATAGAACTAGACTTGGTTATCCACCAGAACATGGTAGCTCGTCCAAACTGCCTCTTGAGAATGCTCCCTCACCCATGCAAAAGCTCAGACATGGTTTGAGGTTTATCTGAAAGTGTGAGAGCTGGCCCTAGGCCAAAATCATGCCAGGGACTACATAAAGCAAAGCTCGGTACATGTGCTCAGCTCTTCTCATCTTAATATTATATATGCAGCCACTGGGACTAATTAAGCTAGGCACTGTGCTGTATTGATATAGCTGTAATGTTCCCCTCTGAATTTCCTATAAATCAAGAAAAACTTCATAACTCATAATTCTGACAGACTTTCTGAACATGTTAATTATATTTAGAAAGTGTACTTTTCAAGGCATAAAACACTTTTCCTACTGGGTAGTGTGGGGATAGTTTTTGATGCTGAAATAAGCCTGAAAATTTTTATGTCTTTTATTATTATCTCAGGTTTTATTTCTAATATCTTTGCATCTTAACACGTGGAGAAAAGAAATATTGATTCTTGAACAAAGTCACAACACCACTAAATGCTGCCATACCAGACATGCTGGAACTCCAATATGAACTGGAGTCAAAAGTCACCAAATTGTTAGCAACAACTGATATGTACAGAAGAGTGCAGGCCACAGGTTGATTTCACATGGAAGGGTATCCAGTACACCTGGAATCAACTGCCACAGGATTGGAAACAGTCCTACCATTTGTCATTTAATGATACAGACAGCACTGGAACACAGTAAATCTTCTGACATAAGCAACATATTGATGATATCATAGTGTGGTGTAACATAATGGGGGAAGTGTATGAGAAGGGGAGAAGAATAATGCAGATTCTTTTGAAAGCTGGTCCCACTATAAAAGAAAGTAAGGACAAAGTATCTGCACTGGAAATACAGTTTTTAAGAATAAAATGTCAAGATGTGCATCATCATATCCCAATGAATGCAATCAATAAAATAACAGCTATGTCTACACCAACTAACAAAAATGACAAGCTTTCTTAGGTGTCATAGGTTGTGGAGAATGCATATATGATATGTTGTAACCCATGATTTGAGTTGCATGTTATAGGAATTACTATAGCAGGAACTGTCTGAGCAAGTGGAGAACAAGCCTTACAAGAAGTAGTCCAATTGAAGCAATGACCTGACTAGAGCAGGCTTTGGTGCCCAATAACTTCACTTCTCCTGTCCTGGGTGATAACCATAGAGATGGAGCCCAAAGTCATTAAATAAATTAACTCAATGGACATTTTTAGACATTTGTAGACTTTTTTTGAGACATCTCACAAGGATGGTCCATGGACTAAGGGAGTGCTTCTGTATATTATATCAAAAGATGGGAAGGGTGGTGGCAATTAATGAGGTTGTATTGCATAGTGTGTTGGTTTGGACTGAAGTACAGTTTACTTCATATTGCCTAGTATGGGGCTGTTCTGGGCTTGTGCTGTAAAGAGTGTTGATAATTCAGGGATGTTTTTATTATTGCTGAGCAGTGCTCACACAGAGTCAAGGTCTTTTCTGCTTCTCACAACACCCCACCAGTGAATCATCTGGGAGTGCACAAGATGCTGGGAAAGGACACAGCTGGGACAGCTGACCCCAACTGGCCAAAGGGATATTCCACACCATATGGAGACATGCTCAGCATGTAAAGCTACAGGGAAGTTGGCTGGGGTCCACTGCTTGGGGACTGCCTGAGCATTAGTCAGTTGATTATGAGCGATTGATTTTCACTTGCATCACTTGTATTTCTTGGGGTTTGTTTATCTCTTTTTCTTTTCTTTTCTTCCTGTTTGGTTTGGGTTTTGTTTTTTTTTTTGGTTATTTTCCTTTTCATGGCAATTTTTATTATTATTTTACTTTAATTATTAAACTGTTCTTATCTCAACCCAAGAAAGAGTTTTCTCACTTATACCCTCCCAATTCTTCCCCTCCATCCTGCTGTGGGTGGAATGAGCAAATGGCTGTGCGGTGCTTAGGTGCCATCTGGGGTTAAACTATGACATAATTGAAGAAAAGCAGTTGTATTTTTTTTTCAGTTAGAATCTATTCCATGGAAACATTCACTACTTCATTTCTGGATTGTGGATATGCCAAAATGAAAGCTACACAGTTATAGAAAGACAGCCTCCGGAAGACTGCAAGAGAATGCTCAGAGATTGTTATGAAATAGAGTATGAATATTGATAGATTTCAGCTACTTTCCATCTGAACTCTGTTTAAGCAAGTGTCATGGATACCTTCTTGACTTCTCCACTGAGGCTACAGTGGATACACAGGCTCTTGAAGCTAAGAAAAAAAAAATAAAATTGTTTAATGCACCATTTACAGTTTGTTAGATGCCTAGAGTAAACTGAAGTTGAGTAGATGTAGCCTTTATTTATTTGAATGGTTACAACCACCCCAGTGGCTGCAATTCCTGTTGTTTAACAACTGAATAACTCAATCTGTTATTTTCCCATGCTTCATTTCAGTGACTTATTGACATGACTTTGTAACATCGCTCCTTCTAAGAATCATGAAATTCTGGTGCTTTTGATTGTTTGCCATGGCCACTTTTCCAAATAAGATGTCTGTGTAAGAAATACGTTGTTACCTAATCTTGCTTTGGAAAAGCCGGAGATCAACAGAAGAGCTCTAGCAAACTAAAAAATATGATCAATATCTTTGTTTAATTTAAGTCCGTTTGTATCTGAATACCAGTGTGAGATTTTTCAACTGATACAAGCAGAAACCAAATAACAATACATTTCCTTCTGAAGCTTATCAAGGTGCATTTTGATTGACAAAGCAGAATAGAAGCATGCTATATTACAAGTAAGCCTGATTGTTTCAGTAAGTTGCCCTATCTCTAAACTTCATAACAGCTAATCCTGTTTTAGAAAGATAGCTATTTAATTATTTATATTTTATACCTCTGAGCTTATTGCAGAATTTTACTTTAGCTCCAAATATAGAGTATATATATAAAAAGATTTTTTTTTAATACTAATTGAACATGGCCAATTTTGACTAACAAAACAGGCTGGAAGTGTTGCCTTGTGAGTTTATTATTTTTTATCAAAATGTGCTCATCTTTAAATTTAAATAAAATTCATCCAGAATTAAGAAGCTAGATCTTAAATTATTGATGTTTTCTCTCTTCTAACTTAAGTATTTTTACTGCTGATGATAAATTGCAGAATTAATTTTCATCACTTCACAATACATAGGCACTAGAACATGTGCAGCACTGAATTACAATGACATACAATCTCCTCTGAGTCATTGTATAGTATAACGTCAAATGTCATACAGTAACTCCTTTTTGCTTCAAGGGATTGTTGCTCACCCTTATAATTAAAGGGACCAGAAAAGCCGGTATTTCTAGACTGGACTGGGAAAAGTTAAACATACTAATGAAATTTGACTGTTTTAGTGAAAGCTGGATTCCATTATAAAGAGTTAGTCCGTAGCTCATTTGTAAAATGAATATGAAGATACTGCTTGGCTACTTCAATATATCTACATTTTCTACAGCCAAGTTTGTGGGGAGGAGAAGTAAGACTTCCTCATGAATTAGTGTATTTTTGTAATATCCTTTAGCAAACACATCACAGCAAATCTACCGCAATAGACATTTCAGTTCACCTACAGAACAGCTAATGTCATGCTCCATGAAGTTCATGCCAGCCTTTGATTCCCATAAGGAATCACAGACTTTTCCAATGCACAGATTCTGTATGAATTTAGATTTAGGAGGTATATCTTGACTGTGATATCAAATACGGATAAGCAGGTACAAATTCATAACATGTTCTGGTAACCTGGAACTATTAATGAAAATGGCAATAGACACAGCAGCATAAGAGAAAGAGCTACACTTTGCTAGCAAGCCTTGTGCATCACCAGAATCCCAGCAAGCATGTTGCCTTCACCACTGACCTACTGAAGAACCTATAAGAAACCAGTGCAATAAATGAGACTGCTGCCTAGATAAACTCTCATGAATAAAAGGATTGGAAATAAGGTTAATGAGATGATACGAGATGCCTAAATTCAGCCTGCATCCAGAGTAACCATTTTGGCTGACTGTCAATCCAGAGTCTGGGTTGCTGACAGAAATATTAGTCCTTTTGAGTCTTGCAAATGTCAACAAAAAGGTGTATTTTCCAGATTGCTCCTTTTTCTCTATCTCACTTTGTATCTATTTTGTTAGTGCAAGATAACAACAGAATTTAAAGATGACTTAAACATCCTTTTCTAAGAGTTGTATGATAAATCAGGGAACTCTAATGGACATGTCTTACACAAAGGCTTTTTCCTTTCCAATAAAGGAGGAAAAGAAAGTAGCTTTTATACAGGGATTTATCATCCAAACTTCAATTTATTGAGAGTAATACACTAATACCTCTAAATTTAAAAGCAAGAAAGCAATTCAATTTCACTTGCTGGGAACAGCAGGCAATATTACCGTTATCTGTTGGAGACAGCTCAAGGTATTCTCAGCCTTTCAGTTTTCCTCTTATCTAACCTGGATTTTAAGCATACTCTTGCTTGTAAAACTCTCCAACTATTCCAGAGGTGGACTATTTCCTGGCCTGACCTTTTTCTAAGTTAGGTGAAGTTTCCCCTTTTTTACTCTGATTTACTACATATAATTTCTTTGGTTTAGAGTATTTTTTATGCACATCAGGAAAAATGGTTCTTCCAAGTAGCAGAGCAGCAGGATGCAAGTCTTCTTCATATTTTCCTTCTGGACCAAAGAGAATTGAGGCACAGGAAAGGTGCTTATCAGTCTCATATCTTTATTATGTTTTCTACATTATTGGCTTAATTTCAAGATTGTTGCTGCAGTCTACCTACTTATAGTTTTGTCATCTGCTTTGACTGACATCTCACAATAGCAGAAATATCTTTAACAATATTTAAGTTGTTTTCTACTGGAGAAGCTCTAAAAAAAATCCCTAAGCCAGAGATATGATTATAGTAAATGACAGTACACAGAATTACATCTTACACTAACATTTACATATGGTACTGATATATATATAGCGCTACAATTTCTATAAGCAATCAGATTCTAAAGTCACGCTTCTGGCATGGTCCTAGCTTTTACCAGTACCTTTCATCTAAAAACGATGAGACTTTGAGGTGATTGACTAACTTCTTTTACACTGCCTGTTTTACTTTCAAAATGCATTATCCTGCTTTGGGACAGTTTCATCTGTGAATCATGGTCAAATCAGATAAATGGATGAAAAATAAATAATATAAAATCTTTATATATGTGAAATTCAAAGGCCCAAATAGGACGAGTATAGTATCAATATTGCCCAGTGAGGACAGTGGTAGTGATCATAAGAGGCTGAAGGTTTGCAGACCTGGTTAAAAATTTACTTTCAAACACCCTGATAAATAAATACGAATTATCTTTTCAGGAGTAAGAAAAACAATACAGCCACTGTAGCAGTGCATAATAATAATAAAAATTAAAAANTATATTATTATTAAAAGATAAAAACAAAGGAGAAAAGGAAAATAATAATTTTTAAATATATTTAGGTATGGCATACTGAAAAGCATAAATATCAGTATTAAATCCGTGTTCAAATATGTATTTGCTGAGGGAGTCTCTGCACGGATGCCTTTGAAGAGATGGTCAAAGTATAAAAACATAGCTCAGAGAAGACAAGACCACAAAAGTTGTATGAAATTACCCTTTTCATCCAGGTTTACCAGAAAGAATGGTAAAGCTCAGGAAGACATCTGTGTGATAGAACTTTTTACAAAAAAAAATATATTGGAGAATTTATCTGTTCTGGACTGACACCGAAAGGTATGAGCAGACTTTAACATGTCTGGTTTGTGTTCTTTTTCATTATTTTTGTGGACACACTCATTCAACAACCATTAATTGAACTGAAACTTCCAGGGTGGGGAAACATTAATTTTTTATTTCTAAAACTCTAATATTTAAGAATTCATTATCTGAACAATGACCATAATTGCCTTTTTGGAGCTATTTTCCATTCCTCATTAAATAGTGAGCATTGTCTTTATAACTGTTTGAGGTGAAAACAAGATTGCCAAAAAATGTGCCCTTTACAAATGTTGGACATTCTTACAGCCCTATTTACCAGAGATACATTGAATCATAGCTAAGCCAGTATTTCTTTGAAACAAAGGACTGTCCAAAAAATAAGCTAAAGAGAGTGCAGTGAACTGTTGTTTTACAAGGTTTGGGAATCATTTGTGGCTATTTGTGTTGTGGCTCATCATAAAGAATGACAAACATTTGGAAAACAGACACTAAATGCAGCTTATCCCAGCCATGCTTCCTGGGGTTTGAATTGATCTCACCTGCTATTAGTCTTCTAAGCATTGGGCATTATCTCCAAACTACAAGTTTAGACTTTCTCTGTATTCAGAGAGATGTTCTTTCAAAGCATGATTCATTTTACCAGTCTTAATATGAATGAATGGGGAAGCACCCTTCTTGCTACTTTTCAGAGCTGGATGGTAATCCCAATGTCTGCTTCTAACTTTTAGCTGGCAAAAAGTTGAATAGATCTAGGCTTGACTTATTCATGAACACCTCAGAAAGGATTTTTTCTTTCTTAATACAGGAGGGACATCTGTCTGAATCAGATAGTGAATCAAAAGTAACATTTCTTTAGAAGTGTGAATCATGTCTACACACAGTTTTCACATTAGCTAAATACTAGTATCTCCTGATTTTGAGATAAAGTGCATTTAAAGAAAGTGCATTTAAAGCAAACAGAACTAAATGGAGCCAGCATCCTATTGAATACATCAGATTAGACTTGATTAGTGATTGAAATATTTTCACACTAGTTTTTTTCTAAAGGAAATGTTCCGGAAGATAGCATAATGAAGTATAATCCTGTTTGTCTAGGTGTATATTGTTCATGTATGTATAAACAGATACATCTATAACATCTTTACAACCAGTAATGATAAACACTACTTCATTACTAATGATAAACATTGCCATCATTCTCTGGATATTATTCAAGAGTTGTTACTTGGACTATTAAACACAAAAAGTTTTGTTTCTCTGTCTGAGAAGGCACACATCTGAAAAAGCAGTGATTATATTTCAGAATAATTTTGAAAATTGATATATGTGATTACACTTTTAAGTTTTCAGTTCCATTTTAAAAATGGGCAATAGAACTATCCTTACTATGGAGAGGAAATAATGTTTTCCCTTAATAAAGGTAACTTGTGTATACCCATGTCTTTTTCTTGCAGTAAGATAGTCTTCATACAAAACTGATTTTCTCAGCTCTGTAGATGGGGCCAAGGCTTTCCCCTGAGCTAAGGCTAGCCATGTAGAAATCATTCAACCTGACAGCTTGAACCAACTTAGAAAGAACAGAAACACACTCTTGTTCATCTCTGCTGATATACTTATGTCAGAGCCAATACCAGTAAATTGACTGTTCAAAAAACTCATCAGAAAGATGAGTTAACCTTTTTTTTTTAATATGTCACAAAAGCCTAGTAAGAAGTGTTATAGAGGGGATGAAAAAGAATAAATAAACAGATGTAAGTCATGTGTTACACTGAAATTAATGTCACCATGCATGAATTCAGAAGTAATGTGATAAAGAACCATGCAGAGACATGATTCAATTACAAGAATACAGCTCTCAAACATCTGGAAACAATACTGGTTTTTTCACACCTTTTAACAAATCAGTTCTAGTTTCACACAAAATTCTCAACCAGACCTTAATTCCTTTACACCATAAATTATTTTTTAAAGTCTAAAACTAAAACTAGGATTAGAGAAGTAATTTTTTTTTTTCCCAGCTCCTCAAGGACTTGGACAATAGGACACCATGAGAAACTGTCCTCAGGGACAAGGGAGCAGAACAGAGCTGGCAGATCTTTAAGAATGCTTTCCACAGAACACAAGAGCTCTTGATCCCCAGATGTAAGAAATGATGCAAGGAAGGGGAGAGACAACCATGTCTGTGTTAAGACATGCTCATCAAACAAGACCAAATGCAGCATCCTGCACCTGGATCAGAACAATCTTCTTTATCAACACAGGCTTTGGGGTGAGGTGATAGAGAGCAGCCCTGCAGAAAAGGACTTGAGGGTTCTGGTGGATGAGAAGCTGGGCATGAGCCAACAATGTCCACTTGTAGCTCTAAAGGCAAATCACTGCATCAAAAGAAGTGTCACCATCAGATTGAGAGAGGTGATTCTGACACTCCGCTCTGCTCTGGTGAGACCTCATCTGGAGTGCTGTGTCCAGCTCTGGAGCCCTCAGCACAGGAAGGACATGGACCTGATGGAGCATGTCCAGCAGAGGGCCATGAAAATGATCAGAGGGATGAAGCACCTTTCCTACAAAGACAGGCTGAGGGAGTTAGGGTTGTTCGAGCTGGAGGAGAGAAGGCACTGGAGAGACCTTGGGGAGACCAGTACATGAAGGGGGGCTATAAGAAAGATGGAGAGGGACTGTTTACAAGAGCACTTGGCAACAGGACAAGGAACAGTGGTTTTAATCTAGAGAACAGTAGATTTAGATTCCACATTAGGAGGATGTTCTTTACTATGAGGGTAGTGGAGCACTGGAACAGGTTTCCCAGGAGCTAGTGGAGGCCCCATCTCTGGAGACATTAAAGGTCAGACGTGATGAGGTGATGAGGCTCTGAGCAACTTATCTAGCTGAGGATGTCCCTGCTTACTGCATGGGGGTTGGACTAGATGATCCTTAAAAGGTCCTTTTCAACCCAAGGTATTCTATGATTCTGTGACTGATTCTACAATTCTGTGATTGATACCTAAACTAACTTCACAATGTAGTGACTTTGCCATACCCTTTTGTTGATCTTTTACTGGAAGTTGTGGCAATTACAAAGTAAGAACCAATAAATCAAATAAAATCCTCCTCTTAAATTCACGTGCATTTAAGATAACTGGCTTGAGCAACTCTCCTTCCTAGAAGATCCATCTTACCATCAAACAGACAGATTTCTTGGAACTGCACAACAAGGGGATACTGGCCAACATTTCCCACAGAATCTCACAGGCTTTGCACCTTTGGTTACAGTTAAAAATAGGCTTGTAGTCGGCACAAATGAGCAAAGAAGCACAGCAACTGCAGGGGTGGGGAGAAAGTAACTGATACGTTTCATAACTTATTCAGATTTTATTCATATTTGTAAGTAGATCTGACACCAAAAGATCAATTCTTATTCTACCTAAACTAGTATTAACAGGATAAACCTCATGAAAACATTCTAAAACTAAGAATAATAAAGCATTCATGTAATATGTCATTTCAGTAAGGACATTCTGATAACAGAAATTAGAATTGTTTAGTTTTGTATTTTCAGGAACACGTAAAACAATCTATTAGGAATCAGAAGAGGAAGAGTTGTTTCAGCTGAAACCCATGAGAAGGAATTGTGTTTTTCCTTTCAACATTTTCTTCTATGAAATTCATTTCAGAAATACTTCTTCTTCATTTTAAGCAGTTATTTAAGGTCAGCAATAGAAAAAGTGATTCTTCAGTATCTTGCAATTGTTAAAGTGTTTCATTGATGAGAAGTGAAATGGATATATGTTGCAAAAATAGTTCTATTAATCTCATTATTAAACTTTAGCATAGATATTTAGATAAAGGAAGGGAATTATGGTATCTCCTATAAAAGAACAGTTCGTTCACTGCCTTGCTGCTCTTATATGCTGGGATTTTTTTAATTTTGTTTACCTTTTTTTTTTAATTTTCAGTTTACTCTGACAAAAGCTGCAACAGATTGGCTGCAGATGACTCAAGAGCCTTTTAAAAGTAGTATATATTTCAGGGAAATTTTCCAAATTTAGATTTTGGTATGATCAAATAAGATTATGTAATACTTCCATTGCTTTTGAAATTAAATTTCCCCATGTAAAAAAAAAAATCTAATAGATAAATATGCTGTTCAATAAAACAGATGGCATGTAGCTCCTTTAATGCATAGATTTACACATTTCTTCTGAACAGATGAGATATTGATCCAAACACTTTGTTATTACCATCACTCGTAGTGAGTGGCAAAGATGTCCCATTTAACCAGAAAAAAAAAAAAATAGCTGCAGATGCACAACAACAGGGAAAAGAAATGTGTGGAAGACCAGGATTCTGATTTATGAAAGTAAAAGAGTACAACAGACAGATAAAATGAAATCGAAGATTACACAAGGGAAAGAATAAAAGCTTAAGGGGGAGAGGGGTGGAGTGGACCACAGAACATCAGACAAAAATAACCCTTGCTTGTAATACTGGGAGGTAGAGAATCAACCTCAGCCAACTCAACTGCGTCTCCTACTACACACTACTGGGCGCATAGCCTTAACATTAAATACCTTGGAAAATGTCCACAGAAGACTTGAAAATCCTGCTCCAAATCAACAGGGCTTTCTTTTTTTCTTTATCCCAGTGACACTAAAAGTACCTATCAAAGCAAAGAAGAAAGAGAAAGATAACTAGATTCTTATAAAAGCATGTCAAGGAATAATATTAAACAGATAGGGGACACATATCTTACTGCTTTTCTTGTCTTCTGTATTATACTAATAAATTTCCTCCATTCCTTTTTAATAATTCCTTCCTTCCTTCCTTCCTTCCTTCCTTCA
>VWZY01002291.1:503871-553529 GCA_013399075.1 Chloroceryle aenea
CTTCCTTCCTTCCTTCCATTAATTTTTCAATATGAAGATCTATTGGTATAAAGCATGCCTCATTAGCTTGTGGGAGGTAACTAGTCTTCATTAATTCAGTTCTCACTACATTTGCTTTACATACAGTCATAATTAGCTTCAGAATAACTCTGGTAACTTCAGCAGATTTATAGCTTCATTTTTATTATGTATTTGGGTTTTTCCTCTTGTTTCAATATGTTGTATGCGTAATGATTTCTTTAGGGAATAATTTGATGTTGCAATTTTTAGTAACAGTCTGTCTACATCCTTCTGTCTACTCAGGTACATGAATAGTTAAAACACTAATCCTTACATAATCTCAGGTGACTTTTTCTTAGAAATAGGTAGAAATTGACACTTAGCATGTATTCTCTGGCCAAGCAAGCCTGTATGCCATCCCTCACCATAGAGTATATGTCAGCAGAGGAACCCCTCCACACTCTTCAGACCCAAGGAAGGAATCACATCAGTCTTTTATTGATGTCCTATAGCCAAAATAGGAATTGTTTTATTCTTTGGGCATGTACTGATGTAGTAAGGATAAATGTACCACGCAGTTACAACTGGTTGACATGGGCTGGCAAAGCAGTACTCTTAAGACAAGCAAAGAGGACACAGCTGAAGACAACAGAGCCACGGCATCTCCTGGCACCTCTGTAAGGCAGGTAAGAAGTGTGTCAGTGTATTCAGTACATCAGCTCACCCCTGGCTGAGCTGATTTCTGTGTTCTTCAGGCAAAAGCACAGTACTAGGACATATTGAGTAAGAGGAGGTGAAATAAACCTTCCAGAAAAGGTCTAGAAAAAAAAAGATGGAAACTCTTCCAGAAAGAAGCCACAACAACTACTAGAGATATTCCCTAGGAATTTCTTATGCTGTAAAGAGGCTTCAGTGAAAAATATCTGTTGTAGAAATAGGGTGTACAATTGCCCACAGACATCATTTTGGAACTGAGCTGGTCAGAGCACAGGGCAGGAGCAGGAGTTATAAATACAGTGTTAAAAGCAGTCTTGGAAAGGTTGCTCTTTGCATGGCTTAAGTAGAAGTCACAAAGTTCTGGAATCTGTGTGTATTCATAGTGTGCTCAGGTAGCATGAACTGTCTGTAAACCCACCAAAAACTCCTCATTCCAGTATTTCCCACAGAAAATCAGAAACTTATGAGTTAATGCTCTATAGCTATTATACTGTTCCCTTTCAAAAGACAGCTGACAGTCTAAAACCAAATGAGGTTCTGAGGAGGTTTTACCAATAAGCTGCAAGTGGTTCAGTTTATCACAGGTGAGAAGTAAAGTGTTATTGTAAATGTTACTAATCTGCCAATGTCCTACTAATTGCTCTGCACAGACTGCTGAGTCATGGCTTCTCAGCAGCAGTCCATATGCTGACTTAGTGACACATGATCTTGGAGATAACTCTTGCCCACAGTTAGCCAACATGTGAGTAGGCCACTGAGCCAGACCAATGGCATTCCTGGCACACTTCCCACATCTCTAAGATATATATGTTCTTTGCTCCTCAGTACCATCTTTGTTTCAGCTCAAGAGAGACTCTCAGGGATGTGATCAGTCCATACCACTGCCACTAAATGAGCACTAGGCAAGCCCAAGTCCAACACTTAGCAATAGCATTATAGCTGTCATAAAAGCCACAGGTAATTTCACCCTGCATGCTCATAGGAATGATTAAATGACAGCACTTCCATACCAGACCACCTTGCAGAGCAAATTGTTGACTGAGATCCAAACATGCCACAAATCAAGCTGTCAGAGTATGTGGAAGACTCCTGGCAGAGCCTCATGAACAGAAAGTGGTTTTGAGTGGCTTGTTGTGCTGATCATATTTCAGACAGCTCCTGGCACCTGGAGAGAAATAAGGGCAACCTGTTTTCAATACAACCTGGTCACCTGTCCTAAATGGTTGACTCTGTGATACTGTTTTTCCCACACAAGAGCCTTCTCCAGGAAGCCCAGTAAAAGAGTTGTGTATCATACTGGACCTGCTATATCACAAGTACCAATGAGAGAGAAGTTGTATCATTAAGGAAACAGGTACAAAATCATTTGCTATTAGTTTTGGTGTATAAATTCAAAAGTTGCTCATATGTCTGGGCAAATGCAAGAGATATTTATTCTATCAGCATACATTCTTTTCTAATTTCTCAGATTGTTCTGGAAGTAGTTGGTGCTCAGATTCTCCTGTCTACATAACACCATAGAATCCATTCTGGGTTTGTTCTCAGTTTATTATAATCTTTTGTGCTACAGTCATGCTTGCCTCCCATTACCCCAGTGTAAGCTTTATGTTCCTTCAGCCAGCAGGTACCAGGTTGCTCACACAGCTTTTGGAGCTGTCCCATCACTCTAGAATGTCACTGGCAGTGATGCTCCTCTGAATTCCAAGTGCCCAACACGACCAAATATTCAGAAGGAAGGCAAGGTGCCTTTTTTAACCTCAGAAAACTCCATTTGATATTCCTATTCACAGTATGAAAATTCTGCAAAAGCTACAAAACTTTAAATGAAAGATTAAAGAGGGGTAAATTTAAGGGTACCCAATAACATAACAAAGTGTACAACATCAGGTTGCAGTCCTGTCCTGATATATACGGAAGAACAGCAGAGCACTGAAAGTCATTATGAAAAAATAATGCTCAATTCAGTATCTAATAATGTGTGTTTAAAATATGTTCGTAACTATCATAAAAGCTATCAGTAACTTTTCTCTATATTTAAGTATGGGCAATTCAGGGTTATAATTTTTTGGAGTCTGAGAACTGTTACTCAATGTCTATAAATGGAAAGCTGCAGGATAGCTATTATGGAATATCAAGAAACTTCACCACAGCAACAGTGCTGTTTTCCAAAATAAATCCCCCTGCACTGGGGAGGGTGGGAAGGAGGGAGAGATTGGGAAGCACAGGGGGAAGAAAGAGAAAATGAGAGTGCAGGGCTCCTTCAGCATGTAAGTGAGAAAGGCCCTACAGTAAAAGTCATATTAAAATGGATGCTATTAGAAAGTAGAATAAAAAGAGGACTATAGATAAAAGAGTAAATCTTAACTCCCTTCCAGTGCTGGGAACTTCTCCATGGATGGGATCTGCACAGCATCCTGTGGGAAAATCCATCTGGAGTCCATCTGATGCTGCATGAAATCAGTTTTCTCAGCACCTGAAGGAATGTAAGATTTACTCATTATATATATATATATCCCCCTTTTTGCTTTATCATCCTGAAGCAGTTATTTTAATATGTCATTAGTTGTTGAAGCTTCCTTACTGACATTCAGAAAGAGCCCTGGACCATCTCTCCCCTCACACTCTCTTCTGCCCTCTGTGCAGAACACACATCTAAACAGTAACTATGGAATAACTCTGACAATTTAAATTTTTACCCTACCTGAATGATGTACCATATGCAGATAGACCCTTCACACTGAAACACTCCACACATAGTCAGGGGCTGCTGCTTGCAGCAGAGCAGAGATGTCTGAAGCCAATTTCAGAAACTGCAAAATTCCTGGGCCTGCAGGAGCCAAAACAGCTGTCAATTTTCAGGGTGGTGATCTTGCTTTTATTGTCCCAATTATCCATGACACAAACAGAGAGGTCTGAGGTGAAATATCTACCCATGCTTCAGTCTGATGTGGAATCTTTCTTCTATAAACACTAACATAGATCATGACAGACCTGGCAGGATATGTGGGCTAATTGCTGAAACAATCCATATTTTAAACTGGAGAAAGTTTTTCAAAGATTTTATTAATATTTGAAAATGCTATTTCTCCCTGCTTAATGCATCAATACTGTCTCTACCTCATACATTTTCTAGCTAGAAATGCGCGGTGAGATACACAAAGCCAACAACAAATGTTTTCAACTGGATTTTCTCCACCTCTCCTTTCTTAATTATTTGCCATTTAAGACTTCAGTCAAAAGATTTTTTTTTAAAGTTGCTATAATAAGACAAAAACTGCTAAAACAGAATATAGGTTCAGCAGTAAAAGTCTGTCTCTGAGTTTTTTAGAAATTCAACAAATTTTAAAAAATTACAAACGATTCTGTGTAAGTTCCAACATCTGGAAAAGGATTCGTGTTGATAGCTGCTATGAATAGTCTTTAATTATACTGAGCATCTTCACACCAAGAAACAGGGTTTATCAGCACCAGACACTGGGCTGCAATCAAATGTGCACAATGAATTCTAGCTCCAAGAAGTTAAAGATGCTATGAAAAGTTGCAATGGAGTGTACAACTGAAACATTTAATGGTGATTCTGCCCTAGTATGATCCAAGCAATTGTCTGAAATCACTGGATGCTCTTCTGTTGGCTATTCAAAGACTAAAGAGCTGATTGAACTTGCATATAATTTTCTTAACAACTTGAGCTATCTGATTTCAAACCAATAGGGATATGTGCTGCATGATTGAGAAGAACTTTGGCTAAGTGCATTCAAATTCTGCCATTATAACCTGACAAAGTCCAGCTTTTGAACACTTCAGGCTTGATTTTCTATTCTAAGCAGAAGATAACAATACTACTGGAGGGCCTGGGACCATTTCTCTTGTTCTTTTTTTCATAATCCAGCTTGAAGCAGGAAAATTTCAGCAAGAAATTTGGACCCTGATCCCCATGGCTTCTCAACTATTTTGTAGTTGGGCTTTGTCAGCAGAAATACTCCAACATCCTCTTCACATGTATTTCACAAAAGTGTTGTCAAGAGTCTAAAATCATTATACTGCCTTTTGTCACTTGAATACACAATTCCCTGATGGTCATATCCACTTCATATGTCCCTGTTTTGCTGTTATAGAGAGCTGTTACATGATGAAGTGTAATATTATTGCAATCCATCTGTCTTTAGATTGAAAGCATCAATCTAAACACAGTTCTTTCATAACAGATGACCTTTTAAGATAAAAAGTGGTCTCTTGTCATTAATAAAGAAGCTTTGATGTAAGAGGAAGATGGACATAATATTTGATATAACATCAGTTGAGTGCATATCTATCTTTTAACTGAGAAAAATCCAGCAATTTTGCTTTAATACCAGAAAGCAATGTATATATGGGAATGGAGATTACCAAATATTGTTCATCATTTAATGGAAAAATGGGTGTGCATCAAGAATTAATATCTAAAAGATTATTCAAGTTACAGGTTTTTAAAACATGAAAGAAGAATTTTTACTCATGGTATCAGAAAGTTTTCACCTCTGCCTAGATAGCTAATGGAGAGGCCTCCTAGTATGCAACTTCCCAGCTGTGGTAAATTCCTTGAGCTATGTGAACTGAAGCAGAGCATAGTCTACAGTTCTCAAAGAGCCATCCATTGACCAGAAAATTTTTCCCTCTCTCTGATCCTGTAGAGATGCAGCTGAACTCATCTTCTGACTATGCAGAGCTAAAATGTCCTGAGAGAGGGGTGCTTATCAGGTGTCTGTATGTCCCAGTTCAGCACCACAGACACCTATCACTTTCCGAAAAGCGTTGCAAGTGCTCCCTCTCTGAGAAGGGCAGGCAGAACACAGGCTTTATAAAAGCACCATGAAAAGCCAAATGACAAATCAATGTTTATTCAGTCTGAAATTAAAAACTATGTCAATTGTAATGGTAGAGATACATGTTTTAAATTGGACTCAAATTACTTTCAGCAAAAGGCATTTGAAAGCATCGTGAGCAGATTGAAGGTTCCAAAAATATAGCTGCTGCCAACATCAGTATTCCCTGAAGTGCTGCAGAAAACAAAAGAGCCTCTCCCATTGAATTTTGCCTGCAGAAAAGCACTGCAGCCAGGAGTGGCTGAATGTGTGGATAGCACACATTTTTAAATAAGTGTTAGGACCTGTGTAGGTCAAAAATAAACATGAAAAAAAGCTTGATATTCCAAAGAATATGGAAGTCTAATAGTGTAACCAAATGCAGCCTGAACTACAAAGTTGCAGACTTTCATACTTCCAGGATTCAGCTCTACGAGTGCTTAATCAGTCACCCTACCAGTAGGACAAGGCTGTGAATTGTTTTGCATGCTCACTGAAGTATGTTGTTGGCCTTATCCTGTAATGACACAACAGATTCTGTAGACAAATCTTTCTGCAAAAGCAATTTCTCTCATTTTCATCTTAAAAAAAAAAAAAACACTGCATGGTAATTACCTTCACAGCAGTTTAATTTGGCAAAGTAATACAGTACATAGAATAAAGTATTCATTAATAATTGACTACGAAAACTGCATTTAAACTATGTTCAGCTAATATAAAAGTTAACATCTCTAGGAATATAGACACAATGGTTCTTTGCAAGAATAAAATATTTCAGTCCAATAGTATTTGAGAGTGATTTTCTAAAGAATAATTGTAGTAAAACTGCAAAGGCCCCACTACAAAAAGAGGAATGCCAGGGATGTAAAGAACTCTTTGTACAAAATTTTGACCCATAATACAGAATACTTCTGAGAATTAGATAATTGATAATTTCTCCAAACCCAGGTAATGTGTTTCTTCTAAAGATTTACAAGGGTCAGCCAATGTTGTTTTTTTACAGTGAGGACTCAAACTGAAAGGAAGCAAGACTGTGTTACAAATAACAGAACCTGATGGCAACATGTGATCACATGTGGTGGAATATAGAATTAAATGATTGATAACTGAGTGTTGAATCAAGCCTTTTGTTTCCACATTATTATTATTATTAATATTTAGCCTTATCATTTTACAATGTCTTTCCACAGTACCCTTAATTTCAGTGTGTTACTCCTTAATGGGGAAAAACAAAAAAACAACAAAAAACAAAACAAAACAAAACAAAACAAAACAAAAAAAAAACAGGAAACAGAACAAAACTAGTTCTACTTACTACTTTTGACTGTGATGCAGTGCATTTTCTTTCTCTCTTCTTTCTTTGCATATGTCAAAATTCACTAAGTAATTTTTCTGCCTGAAAGAGAGGTTGAAACTCAATGGAGGTCAGGTCTAATGCTTCAGTTTTCATATGTTAAGTATCTGCAAAACCTTTTAGACAGAAAAGAAAACAAAAGCAATAGGATCTTTTTTTCCCAAGCTGTATTTTTCCAATGTATATCTCACCTTTTGTAATTATTCTAACCATGCAGCCTGACTTCTGCTGGTAAATAAACCAGAAGCAGAAATTTAATATGTCTTTTCCAAAAAGAAGTGTTAGAAATGAGCATATGAAAACTCCAGAATACAGAAATATATTTGATATGAAGGATAAAAACATACTTTTAAGATTGTTATCTATTTCCTTCGAAGTGATATTTTCCAAGACACGAGTCTCAATCCAAGGTCAAGTTTCCTTTGAAGCTTCAATGCATTAGAAACACTGGTCCAGATTCTGGCCTTTCAACGGATAGAATGGCCAGGATTCTATTTGACCTTAACTATAGACACCTTGTACAGGTGTCTATGTGCACCTTTGCTGTCCAAACTCCCCTTTGTATACCACAGAAATAGCCACTACAATCAAAACTGCCTGGAGTGATAATGAGCTGACCGGCCTCAGGGGCATCACTACCCGTTCACACAGATCCTTTCTGCCATGTCCAAAATCTGCACAGACTGACAATATTATGCAAGGCCTTGAAGAGAGACATGAAATTAAATGGTGGCCTGTGTGTCAACTTTTGGATGAGGTGAATGTCTCTCCAGGCTCCCTTGTCTGGGAGCAGAATCCAGCTGCCTACACCACAGTGTGTCCAGGATGCCACAGGACACCCTAGACACTTTCACAGAATGAATAGACATGATGTAGGACTTACACGAGTTCTTTACCTTCTAGAAGGGCAGCTCGGGACCCAGCAGAAAATCTCACACAGTTTCCATAACAAACACTAGTTTCCATAACGAGGTAGCTGAATCCCACACTGTACCACCACACAGAAAGAGTTTAGAGAACTGAAGGGCCTGTAGACACCTAAATTTAGGCTTCTTACTTTGAATTAAATCCCACTATAAAAGTCTGTATGTAAAACCAACTTCCCCAAGTTTCAAACAAGTTTTCTGATTCACAATTACGTGCTTATCAACAGTATACCACATAAGGAACCAAAGTGTTCATACTGAATAAACTTACACCCCCAACCCCAAACTTCACTCTTACCTTCAGGCCAAGTATCCTATCAAAGAGAATCATCTCTGTCTCCATCTGCATCTCATGTTTCTCAAGTGGAGATGTATGAAAATGTTTTCTTTTTTTTTTTTTTAACTGTGAAAAAAATAGTGATACTAATCTCATTAAAATCAAATATATCCTTTTTTTCCCTAGTTGTTTTAAAAATTCCACCTGCAGAAAGAGAAAACATAATTTCTACAGTCATGCAGTTAAAAAACAGATTTTGCTTACTGAAACCAAAAATTTTGTAATTGACACTGAAAGAACAAAGTCTATTCAAATCTTTCTTCAAATAGCATTTCCAGTTGCAAAGGCAAGGAGTACTATATTTAGGCATTTCTAATTGTTTCATGTGATTGTTAAAATCACATTTCTCCCTTGTAAATTGAAGGAAAAAATAAAAACAATTCTCTAAAAGAAATATAAACGTGTACTTATTCTTTGGGGTTCTAGGAACTCACATCACATACACAGTCTGCTTTTCAGACATAAAAGCACTACAGATGTGTATTGTCTAGGTCAGAGCCACTTTTATTTGGAGAGTAACAGAAGCTCTTTAATAGTACACACAATATGGAAATATTTTGGATAGCAAATGATAGGTAGATTTCCTACTGGGAACATGAGATGAATGTAGATAACTGTCCCAGTTTCAGCTGGAATAAAGTTAATTTTCTTCCTAGTAGACAGTATAGTGCTGTGTTTTGGATTTAAGATGAGAATAATGTTGATAACACACTGATGTTTTAGTTGTTCTTAAGCAGTGTTTTTATATAGCCAAGGGCTTTTCAGCTTCACATACCAACCTGGCAGCAGAGTCTTGGAGTGCACAAGGAGCTAGGAGAGGACACAGAAAGGACAGCTAACTCAGAGAGGCCAAAGGGGTATTCTATATCATATGATGTCATGACCAGTATATAAACCAGGGGAAACCAGATAGGGGGCACTGCAGCTCAGGGGTTGGCTGGTCATTGGTCAGCTGTAGTAAACAACTGTATCATGAATCACTTGTTTTGTACATTACATTATAATAATTATTATTGTTATTATTATTAACCCTATATGTGCTAACGACACAAGGATTTTTGTTAGCAAAAGCTTTCAAAACTTTCTGTGATATGCAGATTTTTTTAATAGTTTTTTTTAAACATCCAGTCTTAAATGCAAAGAATTTTCTTTGAGCTTCACATGAAAGATCACATTAATAACTTGAGCGAGGGTCCTGGGATTCACTGTTTACAGGTACTCCTCCTCTCCAAAAATCAAGTGACCTACCTCAGTATTCATATACATCTTCAGATTCCTCTCTCTGCACTTTCCAGTAACACCAATTTTAATCTTCTCTATGAAGTTACACAATCTATAAATAATTAAGTCTATGAAATCCATTATGATGTCACATTGAACTGAATAATCACCGTCACTTTCACTTGTGCACACTCTCCTTCTGTATATATATGGATTTATTTCCTCATATGGGAAGCATGTTCCTGCCTAGTTCAGAGTCAATGCAACTTAATGGAGGTGTGACCAGCTGGGGGAGACCTCGCTACCTTGAATATTCTAGGGGTAGTTCAGTAAAATAGTGTAAGCCAAATCAAGAGGACATGGCCTAAATAGTCTACCATTCAGGTGTCTATGTGCCTGAGATCGGTCTAAGCTACTGACCAACTTTTAAAATACGTTAGTCTGCCCAGACCTGGAGTTGCTGTGAAAAAGAGAGGATAACTTCATGTAGAATATACACCCAGCCATGATACTGTTCACATAACAAACAAGATTGCACTTACCCACGCACTCAAATATTTTTTTTTTTGAAGCATGCACAGAGGAGCAGGTGCCAGGAACAGTTACTGCTTACTAGTATATTTCCAGGTGTAGATTTGAACTCTCAAAGAAGTTTTTGACATCCTAGGGACAGAATGTTTTTTCTTTTAACATTTATCAATATACAATTAAGTTATTTTTTAAAACGTGCTCCAAAGCTCCACTGAAACCCCTGGAAGTCCATATATTAATCAGGAATGCATCATCAGAATTGACACGTTAACTATTAGTATCTGCAGACTGCTTGAAACGGTGTTCTCTGAGCTCCCTGTCATCTCAGTGCAACAGGAATGACGTATCCCCTAGGGGCCTGGAAAACAGTATTAAATGCTACTGCTGAAGATGTGATCAATCTGTTTTTAAAATCCTCAAAGGCATCCTTGTGCAATTTATCCCAGATGGACACAAGGTCTGCTTTATGTAGTTCATAAAGAACTTGGCCTTCCGAGGAAACAGAAGGTCTGAATTTGCTACACAATATTATCAAAGATCCACAGACATTCTGATGTGCTAGTAAACAGTGGCATTTCATCTCAGTGTTTTGTCTTATTATGCCTCTACTATCACATTTATCAATCACATGTCCTAACTACCATGACAAGGTTTCTCACAGAACACATTTTGCTGCCTTTTATTTTAAACTTGTAGCTGCACTTGTTTCAAAGGTTCTTTTAACTTTGCATTACATTATTTTAATCTGCTGTGTTTGTAAAATATAAATATCATGGGTACTAAATTTCAGTTCTATCAGGATTTCAAAACTCTCATACATTTTATGTTGGATGACTTCTTCTGTTCTTGTGATGATAAATGGAAAGAAGCAAAGGAATTGCTGGATTAAAAACTTGTCACTTTGATGTGATCAGATCAGAGTAAAATTTGGAAGAATATGCTGTCTGCATCCAGCCAGGAGCTTTGGCCTGCCTACTGTCAATATACTCACCATGTATCATCCAGATGATGTCTCCTTCCCTAAGATGCAAGCATAACTTTCACAGAAGCAAAGAATGGCAGGGGTTGGAAGGAACCTCTAGAGATCATGGCGTCCAACCCTCTTGGTAAAGCAGGTTTGATCAGGCAAACTTTCTCACTTGTTTTTCTTTTTAATTGCACACTACCATACTACATGCAAATACTAATTTGTCAGGTTGTTCTAGTTATGTTACACTTGGTTTCCATTCCAGTATAATTTTCCTTGGTTTTGAAAATCTTGTGACTCCCTTGGCATAATTTTCCTTCTTCCAACAAAAACTGCAGTAGCTATATTTGAAAAAGACAGAGGTGATTACCATTATCTCATCCTCCTCTTGCACTTTTGGAGGCTTCACTTCTCTTCTGTCTTTTTTAATAGTTTTCATTTAAGTCTAAACTTCCTTGTAGGCCAGTGGGTGTGGAGCAGATTTCAAGATACCTCCTTTCAGGTGAGGCTTTGATGCAGGTTATGTGCATTCAGTATTACTGTACACTTTTCTAGATAAGCATTATTAGGATTTTTGCTTTCTTTCCTGTTTCCTGAAGAAGACAGGTGTGAACCCAATATATATCACATTTCAGGTTTATGTATCCTCAGAAGTCATACAAACAATCTGCTGACTCGGCACTTACAGACCTTGTCTGCCTGCTCCATGAATGAGACTGTACTCACAGTGTTAAAGCAATAATGACAACAGCAGCATTAACAGCATAAACAGCAGTTTGGGAAAAAAATGAAGACAATTTCACAAAAAAAATTCCTCTCTGTCACTCCCAGTTTTTACTCTCCAGTACTGACTTTAATATAATTTTATTTTTTCCATCTGCCTACATGTACTGCATGCGAAGCTGGGGAGAACTTAAACCAGCTAGAGTCAGTGTAGTAGCACAGATGCATATGTTGGTGAGAGATTACTAAAGTTTTCACCTCCCTAAGGCTTCCTAAGAAGTGGATTACTTCTGCTATCCATGCTTCAAGAGCCCTTATTGAATATGGAGTGGTATTCTGAAACCCTGGAACCAAAAATATATTTTTCTACCTCAGAAGACAGTAAACATGAAAAAGCTATTTGAAAGACATGACAATTTCAAAGTTTCATACCTCTTAATGTTGTCAGCAAAGTTAAGCTAAACATTTATTTTATGAAGTCCTCAGTTAAAACAGTAACTTATAATTGTGGAGGTTTGATGCAGAAAAGACAAAATATGACCCAGCTCATTTAACAATAAAAGCACAATATACAGAAGTAAAATGTCTACTATATTGGATGTATTTGTCCATCGGTAAGGTTTGATTTATTTTCCTAGCTATAAATGGGACTTATTAGTCCTCTGTTACACACAAATGCTCTAATTCGGAGGATAACATACTGCAAACCTCAGTATCTCTGTGTTCCCTTGGAGACATCCCAGGCAAACTAATGATTTTCATTTCAGACTCTCATTTTGCTCTGCAGTTTTCATTGCTATGAGGGCCTTGTGATGATCACAAAATGCTTACTCAAGCAAAATAAAACAAATTCATCTAAGGTACCCAGAATTCTATGATACTACCCTTGGAAAATGTGCATTTTTATTTTTTTTTTCAGTATTTTGTTGGCCTAATTAAATGTGAACATGAAACCCTTTTTTGTTGTTGCTTTAACTTGCTTTCAGCCAAGTTCATGTTACCAATAATAACACAAAAGTATTGCATTTTCAGGTCCTGAAGCAAAACATTCTCCTTTCTCTAGCTAATCAAAGTCATCTTAATGAGCTTTTTAAACCCAAAATCTGTATTATGATGTCCTGCAGCACAAAATTTGTCATGTGTTTCTTTACACATACCTGCCATTTGTATTTCATCTCAAAATGTCAATTATTATACAATTTCTAATTTTTACTTACCAAATGCTTTCTGATTTCCTAATGCTTTTGAGGCAAGACTATCTTTTACATTTTAACATTTTTACCAACCTTTTCTCTTTCAAATTCTTCCATGAGTTCATCTTCTATCTGCATATTTGTTTCTTTTTTTATCTTAATGTTAAAAAAATGCAATCTGTTATGCATTAGCATCAATGGACACTAATACACATCTCCTACCTGTGAAACGGTGTTTTTTCTTATGAAGATGTTTACAAGATGACATTGGGAACAGATCACACAAAACTGATATACAAAATCATTCATAAAAACAATGACAAAGAAATTAACTCAAAAACTGTATGTGCTCCAAACATCACAAATCATCCATGGGAAATTTACACAGATCTATTAGCATAGTAGTTAATGACTGTGAGCTCTTTAGGTGTGTATGATTTCTAGGTTTGTTATTAATAGAGATAGCATCAATTCACAGGCAAGCAATACCTGAAATGGTATTACAGTTGTTAGACTAAATTACTTCCAATTCTTATCAAAGGCCATTCAACACATATTCAACACAAAAATGGGTATTAGACACTAATATTTTTACAAAATTAGGATCCAAGTCCAAACAAATGACTTATGAACTTGCTGTGAAAACTGTTTTAGTGGGAATTACCCCAGTATAGAAAAGTCATATTAAACCATTAAATATTGCACACTAAGTGTTTATGAAGGTGACAGTTACAAAAGAGGCTATAATCTGTGTCTAAGCTATCTCTGCATGTATACCAAATACAGATGTGAAAGTATGCACAATGAAGAATAACTCCCTTATATAACATATATGGATATTCCTTTGTAAAATGTACTTCATCTGTATTCTTTTTTGTGTTGATAAATTCAGAAACAAAATGTTAAAGTTGCAAAATAATAAGAATAGAAAAAAGTGGCTTCTTACTAACTTCAGCATGTATATGGCAGAAAGCAGAGATATTTAAGAGAAGACTGAGCAAAGGCAGCAGCAAGCAGGTATTCTAAACAAAATCAGCCATTAAAATGACCACTGAAAATGCTATTGTTTTGTTTTCCCTCAAGTGTAAAATTTCACTCCTGAAATATGCTGTCTTCTAGGTAGCACAATTTGTAAAGCCCATACACAATAATTTGCTTGGCAGTCACAATTTAGTGACCCATTAAAGACATATCTTTAGGCTCCAGTTCCCTGAACCCATCAATCAAAGCTAAAGCAATAAAAGCTTGCTGAGGGCAGAAGCTTTGGGGCTCATTTTCAGAACAGGCTGAGCACCCTCAGCTGTCAAAGTTGTAGCTACAGGTACACAGCACAATAAAAAGAAAAAAGAAGTCCTGTATTCTCTCTGTTAATGCCTTTCACCTACACTGACTGGTGAGAAATTCTGCCTTTGTGTATTTCCCGAGTCAACTCTCACATTTCCACCAGTAATCTGCGTGCCAGTTTGTTAAAATCAGAATGTCATTCAGCAGTAGTAACATTCTTTACCCGATCACGGCAAAGAACTTCAAAAATCTAAAGTAGACAAGGAAAGAGCTATGAGGGAACAATAAAGTTGTGCCATCATGAAAAAGAGAGTTCAGGAGAAGCTGGACAGTCACTTTATCTTGATGCTTAACCAACATCATTCTGTGGCAACAATTGCCAATAATTCATGAAGAAACTGTCTTCACCAGCACTGAAATTGTGAGGTTTTACTGCAGGGACTGAATTTGCATTAAGGGGAGTGAAAATGGCAGTATTTGTATCCACATTTCAAATAGGTCTTACTCTTTCCCATCATTTTAGATCAGTTTATACTTGGGATTGTGTCTTAAATAAGTTTGGACATATGCATCATGCCTGAAATTCAGTTCTAGAACGAAGAACTGCAGCTTAGAGTCCTGGTTTATTATTTTATTTGGAGTACCTGCATGGTTCCAGACCATAATAGCTAGGAATTTACCTAGCTAGATGATTTCAAGGAGCCACCAGATGCTACACTGAGGTTGAAGGTCTCTTTTGGTCAACTAGTAAACTTTTCTGAACAAGGAGTTGTGATATGTTGCCAAAATTCCCGAGATGCACACGAGATTACGGTGTTGCCAGTTCCCCAATATTAGCTATTTTTCTCATTTGATTAATATTTTTCTTCAAGCTCCAGCTACTGAAATGAGACTCTCGGTTTTCATTATATAAAAATCAGATTTCTATCTCTTTCTGTTGAAAGGGAAAGTTTGAAAATGAGACTTCTGAACATTTCAGAAACCCCAAAACAAATATTATTTTTACTTGGGGAGTTTTGGGTTTTTTTTTAAAACCTATTGAAAATAATCTGTGGAATCTGAATCACTGTTAATGCACAAGAATGCTAATGATGAAAAATACACAGAGGGGCCCTCATGCTGGTGAATAAGACACCAGAAGATATTTATAGAAGATATTTTGGTCTTTTCTCTGAAAGGATGGCTCTAAACTAGTCAGTGTAAATTGCCACTGGGGAGACAGCTGCAGTGACCTGCCTTTGCTGTGTTTTGTTTTCCTTTCAGAGCAGAGAAGAAAGCACTCATGGTAGGCCTATATGAACTGTGCAGTTTGCATCATATATATGAGCAGTTTAGCCCTAGCTGGAGGCTATCTGGAAGACAGCTAACACACAGGGAGAGGGCTGCAAAGGGACACAAAGTCACAATCAATTTGTTACCAACCAACAGAACTATAAAGACAACAAACTCAAAGACAAGAAATTGGTCTCTTAGAAACCAAATGCCAGCGTAACAAGAAGGGTGATGGGGAAATTACTGTGGGTAAAAAGAAATGTTATTTAATTGGCAACACTAAATCCAAGAAGAATAATTCACATAATTGGAATGTTAAAATCACTCAGGTAGGTCTGGAAAAAGAGAGATGAGTAGGTGCTATGGTGTACCACATCAAGAAGAAAACATTTCTTGTGGAGTAAAAGAGATTCTGAGCAGCAGGCTACGCACATATATGTATATAGACATATGTGATAATAAAAGCCAAGAGAGTCTAATAACTGAGTATGCTACACACCACTAAAACAACCTGATGAGGGGAATGCGAATCCCCTGTAACAAGAATGAATAAAAGCTATAGGTAGAGAAGGTTTGGTTGGGGCAGGAGGCCACAAGCAGCCGGTGGCAATCAGGATTACATGTTGACAAGTACAGATGATAATGGCCCAGCACAAATGCCATCACAGAAGTTACACGAGTTAGGCTTGTTTTGAAGTGATGGGATAATGGGATGAATGACTCATATGCCTGTGATAGGGACAGGTGCCTATTGCTGGCTGTCAAATTGAATTAAGATTACTCAGGGTAATTACTCTTTGCCCCATGCAACTCCAATGGAGTCCTGAAATTATTGTAAATATCACCAGTTCATTTCAACAGTAATCAAGAGGGAGTATATTCATTTTTGGTGAAACCAAAGCAGTTGCTTATTTTGCTTTATCTTAACCGACTTCATAAAAAAGATGGCTGCCCTTCAGGAACAACCTCTTAAAAGCCTGTACTATGTGTCCTGACATGATTTGAGTCTTTGATAGATCTTTTTGGGAGCATGTGGAGCCAGGTGGGGGTTGGCCTCTTCTCCCAGGCAACCAACAACAGGACAAGGGGACATGGGCTTAAGCTCTGCAGGGAAAGTTTAGGTTAGATGTTAGGAAGAAATTCTTTACAGAGAGGGTAATCAGGCATTGGAACGGCCTGCCCAGAGAGGTGGTGGATTCACCATCCTTGGAGGTTTTTAAAAAGAGATTGGACATGGCCCTTAGTGCCATGATATAGTAATTGGAGTTGGATCAGGGGTTGGACTCGATGATCTTGGAGGTCTTTTCCAACCCAATCGATTCTATGATTCTATGTAGGAAGTATGAAGACCCACACACAAAACCTTTGAAGACAGAAATATAAAAAACTCCATTTAAAAAATGAAATTCCATATAATGAAGCCCCCCCCCAAATTAAAAACTAAACAAACTAAAAAAACCAAACCAAACCAAACAAAACAAAAAAAACCAAAACCAAAACAAAAACAAACAAACAAACACACACACACAAAAAAAAAAACCCACAACAGCAAAACCAAACAAACTAACAGAAAAAAAACCAGAGGGCAGAGTGCAAAACTCTCAACACGAGATAACTCCCAAGGATACTCCTTGGAGAAACACCTTGATGGTGGCAGATTGGACAAATGTGACACATTCAAAAAATCTATATATGCTGTTACTGTCAATGCAAGGTAAACAGGGCTTGAATCTCACTCCATTGCCCCCATATGCTCCAGCTTGGCACTGAGGGGAGAGCCTGAGAGAGGCAGCTGGGGCATGGCTTTTTGTCATAAGGAGGACTTTTTCTAGCCCTGTCCAAGGATAACCTGACCTGTGTTACTAATCTGGAAAGCCTGTGCTGTGCACATTCACATCGGCAACCACATTTTTTGAGATAGTCTCATAGATTTCATTGTCTTGGTTTACACAATTAAAAGCCTCATTCCTAAGCAGCATTTTTTAAAGAGATAATTACATGAACTGGATTTTTTTCTGGGTATGTACACTTCTATAATAGGTGGGCATGTAATTCTTTTTTTGTGTGTGTGCTATTCAGATCACAATAGGAAATTACTATACAAACTGTAGAAGCCATAAATCAGCTAATGATTCACCATTTGTGGCTTTATTTTGCCAATTTATAACCTTAAGAACCACCTCCACGTATGAATTTGAGAAGAATGCTCTGTTTATGTCACAATGTAGATATGACTTGAGTTTTGAAATCATACTTAGTTTATTTTTTTAAAATGTGCCCAATCTGGAGTTGCCCTATACAAAGCAGAAGTATAAAAGTGAAAACCATTAGTAACATGCAGAGACAGGGAAAAAAAATATATGCCTGTTCTGGGGGACTACAGAGAATACACACAGCAAGTCATAGTCATTAACTCCTTCATCTGCCATTTGAGGAAGCTGCAAGAAGTATGTCAAGGTCACGTTTACCCAATTCTAATGAAGCAAAGCATAAATCACAATTTGTTAACCATCCACTGGGAATAAAATTGTAATTTTTTTCCTAACAGCTAAGTAATTAAAAAGGCAAGTATGTTCCATATTGAAAGAATGTTATTTTATTAGATAAGGGAATGGTTCATGACCATGCGACACTATTAATATGACCAAAAATGATCTGGTCTCTTAAATTACTTTATTTCCCTTAGCAGAATGTTAATTTCAGGTTAGTAATTTTACTTGCATGAATATCTGACTGCTTAAAAGTGGCATTTCACTTCATTTTCTAAATTGCTCCTCTTTTAATTTCTTCCCCTCCTACTCATAGGGTTCTGTTTATTTTAACTGGGAGTTACTTACACCAGATTGTGTACTGACTCCTCACAATATTTTTTTTTTTAAATAAGCAGTTCTTTTCAAACCCACCATACTGTGGAAAGAATCACTATAAATAACAGAGAGAATTTAAAATCCAATGTCACTTGCATGGAGAGTTTCTCTCCTCAAGATGCAAAATTACCTAATAATTTCATGGGCACTATAGGTTTCTGCTTGAGTCTGTCACCCCTTCTCATGATGATTAGAAATGTCTTTTGTAAGCAGTGCCACCGAAATCAGTGTAGGAGACAAATAATCCATTTTATTTAAAGTCATCTATTTTACACAAAGGAGGAAACATAAAATGGCTACTTTATCCAATGTGGAATTACGGTATGAGACAATAACTACATAACTACTGCTAGTCTATTAGTTTTGTCACAGAAATAGAAAATACCTTTATCTCTTTCCCATAAAATGTAATATTTGCATTATAATTTAATTTTTCGTTTGCCACAGTATGTTTTGTAGGTAACCCAAAACTTTACTACAAACTTCAATAAATGATTGGCAAAGCAACTTATTAGTTTACAATGATGTTTAAACAAGTAGCACCTACCATCAGCAGCCACACAACAGTATCTAAGATTCCCTGGTATTTCTTAATCAAGTGGTAAATGCTGATCAGGTAAAAATGTGATGGAAGGGGGAGACAAAGAGAGAAAATTGTCAGGGAGTTGTAATTAGGGCTGAATGGGGGAAATTTGCTATCAATTTAACTAAAACAAAGTATCTCTTAAATTTCTAGGAAAGCTGAACTGGAAGAGAAAAATATCCATGAGGTTTTGCCAAGGAGGTTAATTTATTTCTTATTTATTATTGTACAATGAGGTGCTTACTTGGTATGCACCGGGTGTGTATGCATGTATAGAATCACAGAATCATTTAGGTTGGGAAAGACCTTTATGATTGTTGAGTCCAACTCTGAACCTAGCACTGGCAAGACCACCACTAAACCATGTCACTTTAAAATATGTAAGCACCACTCCTACACATCTTTTATATACCTCCAGGGATTAATGATTCAACCATGTCCCTGGGAAGCCTGTTCCAATGCTTGACAACACTTTTGATGAAGAAATTTTTCATAATGTTCAGTCTAAACCTCCTCTACTGCAACTTGAGGCCATTTCCTCTTCTCCTGTCATGTATGGGAAACAGCAAATGTGACAGCAGTGTATCTTTCCAGCTGGTGAAAAATGACCTGGAATTTTTCAGTGTTAACATTTTGACATCTCAGTCAACTGTATTGCCAAGCTGCCTTAATAAAACAGACACCCGAAGGGTTAACACCCACTGTAACCACCTCCTGCCTTGCTATAGCATGCTCTAATGCATGCTGTACAAACACTTTAGGAATCACAAGTGATTGTGATGCCTTCCCTTTAATGTTATCAACATCAGGATGAATCAAAATCACTGAAGACATAAGTATGTATGTAAATGGTTATAAATTGATCTTCTATGTTTTACCAGGAGCAGTAATCACCAAAATGACATGCATCTTGTCTTTGGTATTGAGACCTTGTTTTAAAAAGGCACAAAAAGTGACAAAACAAGTTAGAGTCAAGATGCAAAAAGAATCTATCTCTCCCAGGAAGAATATGACTTTTCATTGTATTTGAATTCTCATGTATTCATAAGAGTATCCAGGTCAGGAAAAAGGGGACTTTTTAACTTTATAGAAAAAGTATATTTGCGCTTTGGGTTTGTTCATTTGTTTCTTTCCAAGATAAAATACATAAGAGATGTTTAAAAATAATAAACGTTAAACCTTACAAAATAGTGCTTTGGTATTCTTTGATATTTGATTCTAATTCATAAAACAAACTGATGAATTCATATATTTTGTTGAAACTTAGCATGTGTTCAAATACTTTCACTTTAGTACATGAACAAGTAGATCCATACTTCCAAATAACTCTGTTGTCATTCTAATATCAGTAACTTAAATAGTTAATGGAAATTATAACATCTACTAGTCTTCATTGTAGATATAGGTATTTCTTTTTCAACAGATTACTAGGTACACATGTAGTGTTTCCACTTAAATCGTAGTCTCAGTGACTTGTCTTACTGTAACACTACTAAAAAAAGTGTTAATGAAAATTTTTACTGTTATATAATAGAATAGATAACAAAGAATATATACAGAATTTAAAAATTAGGTGAAATAAATTCTCCTCGTGAATGGCTGGGTCTGCCAGAGCAGCTTTTGTTCCTGTTCTGAGAAGTATTGATAATGGTAAGATTTAGCTAAGTGAAAAGACAGAAAAGACTCCCATAATCAGCTTACCATGATTAAGTGCCCATGTAAGAAATAAACAAATTCTCCTCTTTAAGAACAACTTGAAACTGGATACACTACAGAGCTCACAGCATCTGGAATTCTTCACTGATAAATGAAGCACTAAGCATATCCATAAAACATGCTCTTTTGATTAATTCAGATGCACTTACTGCCTCTCAGTACTCTGCTTTTATTTGAAGGAACTGAACAGCAAAAACCTGCTGCTGTATCATGTGTATGTTACACAGCCCTGAAGAGACTAAAATAGAGTATTCAGAACTGCAGAATAAACTAGCCAACACATCACATCTTTGCAACTTCTACAAAGAAGTTCAGCAAGAAAAAATTTGTTTTGCAACTCCATATCCCAGGAAGACACAATTCCTCCAGTGCTGGCTACCTATGTTTTTCCTACTTTGGTGGAAAAAGAAAGGTCTGGTATTATAGCAAGGACATGATTGTGAGGATTTTCTTAACTACTTTTAAATATATGAATGGACCAGTAGGTGAAATATGGTGCTGAATGATAAGGTTTGGAGGCTCCTTGAAGTATCTCCATCATTAACATTGCTCCTTCGAACAAAGTATGGGCAATTGATGCAGAAACTTTTCATAGGCTTTGAATAACATGCAGTCTGGAGCTTTTGAAGAGACATCTTTATTTTCTATCTGGTTTGTTGCAAGACAGATCCTAGAATCTTAAAGGATGTGTCTTTGGTGTTTTGTCCACGCAAAACTGCATAGAGTTTTTGATTGGGTGCTTTTTAAAGCCCCTGAGAAAGTGGTCAAAGCTCTCAAGCATTAGTGGCTATTAGAGGCTGGTGAGTATTACAGAGAGTAGTTATTAATTTCCTTGTGTTCCAGTAAGAAGTTTTTCATAGAGGCTAGCTTCTTTTAGTGAGTTCTTCTGTAAGAAAGCATGTTATTTATAGACAAAAACTCTACAAAATGCCATAGCATCTGAAGGCTGGAGTGGGCTGGCATCATCCAGTCCTGATGACAGACAGAAAGAATTCCAACACCATATGCTTTTATCTGCAGAACACCTACTTCCAAGTACAAGTGCCCCATAAAATTAAAATTATCTTCCTGCCAAATTCAAAGTCATTTACAAATATGCTTCTGTTAAACAAGCTCAGAAATAAGATTAATGAAGTAATGAAATTAACTGCACCAAACCAGTTTTATCTTCTTACTCTTTTCAGCATGTTCAGAATTTCCATGACTCCTTTGCAAAAATATATATTCACAGGACTCTAGTCAAAACTATTTATGGTCTTTCTGTAGCAAATGCAAGCAAATAGCAGCATCATTCTTTTTGTGACATCTGAAGATTAGACAAAATCAAGCATCAGTTAAAAAACCCACACTGTGCTTACCTTCATTCTCTTCTCACTGTTCCTTTAATTACTTCATGTCAACTAGTTTGAAGATTTGAAAAGAGATGCTTACCTGTTGTATCTCCAGGTTTTGTTATTAGCATCATTCTTAATCTAATTACCAAATGTACATGCTGCAGACAGACTGAGGTCCTCCGCAGTATCTAGAGGTGATACTACAGGAAAGACACAACTCACTTGTACAGTGCACTCACGGGAGATTTTACTGCTCCTCTGGTAACAAAAAAAAAATAAAAATCAGTGGTAAATCAATTAAAATTGTTAGAGCTATTGGCAAGCTAACAAGTAAATATTGACAGTGTAGCAAGTAGAAGGTTGGTTTAATGGTGTAACCAAGGGCTGAAAGTGACCGTGGAGATAGCCAAGGACAAAGCTACCCTGTGAGCACAGCCCACAGGGATGTTAATTCAAAAATTAAAAAAAAAGAAGCATACCAAGAATGTTCTGCATTTCTTTAGATAAGGAATGAACAGCGCAAATGCAGACTTCTGAAATATGACATATACATATATATGTTTCTTGTTGTATTCTTCATTGCAGGGAGGGTAGAACATCAATTACATTATTTTTTTATTTTTTTTTTACAGTGCTTTTGCATGAAAAGTTTGTAGTATCTGAAAAAAGCTATCAAAATTTTTTATTCAAGCTGCATTATCCAGGACATTTTGTAGCTTTCCAAAATGGTCTAAACAGGGCAATACAAAGCCAGGAATAAATTCCTATTCCTTTTCTCTGACTGACACAAAAGACATGAAGTGGGAAGGAAATGTGTTATTACTCACATGCCATCAAATGACTGTTTATGGCACACCATATGCCCCATATATCATCAGGAAAAAGGGAATGGCAATATTTAAAATTCAACAAATTTCATGGCATTATCAGCCCATCAGGAAGAGTTTCAATTCCCAAAAGTCTTCATTTTTATTTTGAAATCATAATTCTTCCCTGTCAACCCCGGGTCAGTTTCATCTTTTTCATTGCAGCAGATTCAGATGCCTGCAATGTGTTACACAACTATTTTCTTAAACCCAGCAATTGAGCTTTGTTATCAGAGCTATATTCAGAAACACTACTTCAGCCTAAAATTGAATTAAAATCTATTTTCACCTTTTATATTGAGTACATTTTTTTCTCCACTATGTAAGACTATCAGAGGCACACAGTGCTTAAAAGTACTATTGATTTTTAGAAATTAAAGACAGTTTCACATAGCTCTGGGCTTCAGTGAGTCATAAACCCCCATGAACCGTTAGTTAACATATTTTTTTGCTCCTGGAAGACAGTGATAGGTTTCTATGAACTGACAAGTGCAAATTTATTCAGTGTGAAAACTTCTGAAGGAATTTTTGAAATGGGACTCTTAGAAGAAAGAGGCTGATTTTAACTAACCCACAACCATTTGAGTATAGAGACCAATTTGTACTGAAATGGGGTCATCACACTAGGGAAGTCTGAGATTCAGACCTGTAGATGTTCATGTAGGATGCTTATCTGAACCTCTGGAGTCTTCAAAGATGTTCTTTGAAAAATGTATTTCATGAGAACTGGGATTTTTCTCTTCTTATGACTTCCACTTCACAGTAACAAAAAAAATCCAAAAGTACAGTCTCCGAGTCCATACTTTTTCACCTTGCTTGTTTCAGGATGTGTAAAGACGGCTAAAGTAGAAAAAATGATTTTAAAATGAAAGAAAAAACAACTTAGAGGAATAAAAACATACATTTTTAAAGAAAAATATCTTAAATTTGTTCATGCTGGTTTTAACACATTATAGCTCAATGTCTTCCCTTAGCAGATCATAGGATCATAAAATCATACAAGAATTTTGGTTGGAAGAGACCTTTAACATCATCAGGTCGAACCATTAACTCAGCACTGCCAGGTCACCACCAAACCATGTCCCTAAGCACCACATCTACATGTCTTTTAAATATCTCCAAGGATGGTGACTCCACCACCTCCCTGGTCAGCCTGTTCCCGTGCTGACCAAAGGAGGACACCTTGTTCCTCTCCCTTGCTGCACATACAACTTATCTAAGCAATTTTTCTTGGGTTTAGGAAACTACCTTCGTCACACTGGGAAAAAGTAAATTCCTAAGAGTCTCCTCTCCAACATCAAGTGAAGAATTGTAGTTCTAAGTACAGGGCAAATTTGGAGAAATGCTGGGAACTCCCCAGTGAGGCGAGACTTATTCTTGTACCAAGTGTCAGAGTGGCATGTGCATGCCTCACTTCACGTTGCAGTTGCAGGAGAACAGTTGCTGAGCTGAAGTATGAATATAGGAGTAATCATCATTCATCATGTAAAGAGGCTGCTATTGGAGTTCTTTCATTTGCAAACTTTACATGATAGCACCATTGTTATACCTTTTAGTTTAGGATTCAGATATTCATTCAAAGCTAATACTGTTTACCTCTCAGGCAGGCTGAAAGCACAGTTGGACTCAATCGTAGTTTATCTGAGAAGCATCTCTTCTTACCCTCAGTTTTGTGCTCCAGTCCCAGACCTCAAAATCACACCATTTAACAACTTAAATCAATCAATTACAACGTAATACTTAAATAATCTTTATAACAAATGGATCCAATATCATCTATAAAATGACACTCAATGGATAGCAAGTCCAGGTTACACACACTGTTTTCGAAAGCTCTCTTTTAGACTAAGAGTGATTTGCATGCCAGTGTAAATCATTGTATTCTCAGCAAGTGAATTCCTGTAAACAGGTATTAATGTCAAATCTATATTCATAAAAGGACACAGACTGAAAGAATAAGTGACAGACATTGATTTCATTTCTTGTCATGCATATGTTTGCATAGTATTTACAGATTGCTAACTAAGACAACCCTTTTGTAAATCAATCGCTACCCTTCCTGTATAGTGTAAGCTTCATTGTTCATGTCTTACACTATGTTAAAATGAAACATTAAAGACACAAGTAAAACAGCTATGGATTCCTAATCTTGTAGATCCATACGAAGTGATTACTTACATATCAAGGTAAGTCGGTTACATGACAAAGGACAGCATTTGCTTCCCATGTCTCCACAGAATTTTAGCACTGTACTGATATCATGATTCATTTGTAATTGTTATAGATTAAGACAACATAATTTTAGCCTCCCTCTATTCTAACAAGCCTCTCTGTGGAAGATGTTCCCTGTATAGGGAAGCATCTAGAAGTCTCATAAGTTCATTTCTGCCAAGCATATTAAGCACAAATATGGTGGAAGACAGTGAAAAGAAAGAATTGTGATGCACTCAGCAAAACACTCCCAGCTGGGGAACACTCCCAGCAACAAGTTTGGTCAATCAGACGGCCATGATGACATGGGTGTTACTATGACCACTGGCCAGCTGTATGAGGTAACGGACACTAGAATAAGGCTATCCAAGTTAGCACAGAAATGGCAGCATTCAGCATGGCAGCACTAAGTGTCCCTTTAGATCCTAGACTGCTTGACCAAGCAGAAAAAAACAAGTTTGGTATCAGAATAAGTTATGTGACCAAAAAACCAAAGCGTTGTATTTTTCTCAGTCCACAGCCATTGCACCAGGTGCTCCTTCTTTTCCTCCAGGAACTTGAGCAAACCACAAAGAAACATAAGGAAGCAGAGAGTATTAGGGATGAAAAAAAAACAGTCACACAAAAAAAACAGCTTATAGTTAGACAATTGCACTTGTACATGATCACTGTAACCTTTCCTCTATTCTTATTAAATCCCTTTTTTTCTCTTCTGTGTGGATGCACTCTTTCTTCAGAGACCATGTGGGTGAGCCCTAGTGACCTCTAAATCAGACTGAACACTGAGCAGGGTATGAGGCCCAAGTACCAGACACCAAGGTGAGACCGTAAGCCTGGGGGTGAGTGTTTGGGTCAGCAGCTGGAGGACAAAAGGGCCTGGAGGCCAGTTTCTAGATAGAGCAAACATCAAACACCAGCTTCTGGAGAGACTCACAGCATTTCATTTTGTGTGTGGATGTGTAGGTATTTCCAGTGCAAAACCCCAATAAGTAAACGAAGAGGAACAGGTTTGGGTTGTCTGCGCAGTTTATGGCCATGTGAGTGCAGCTTGTTTTCATGTTGGTAAAAGCACTGGCATCTCTGTGATTTGCATGGACATCCAATGTGTAGCTATACATGTGCGTGCCTTCTGGAAAAAGATGCTCAGCCTCACTACTAGTTGAATTTTAAAATGGGAATAGCAGCAGACTGGCCAGGAAGGATCCCCTCAGTCCCCACAACCACTAGCTTTGGCTCTATTGGACCAGGAAGCAAAAATCCCGTAAGTCATGAAGCTAACCAGATCCAATAACCTCCAGCACCTTCCCAGTACAAAAAGGATTAATGTCCCCCTACCTTACCAGCACATTCAAGTGTCTCCACAACCCCAGATGCATACTGAAAATATCAAGCCATTCCAGTCCCTCCTTCATACACTAGGAGCATCTGATGCCTTCTCTTTATCTTCTACAGTTGTTATTTTGATGCTTTCTTTATAACAGAGATGGACATATAGTCATGCCATGATACATGCTGCCACCAATCTACAGATACACAGTTGAAGATGATGCACCTGGAACCCCAAATTCCATGTATACCATGTTTGAACTGTTCTGGTTTTCAATTCTTCAGTAAAATTAGTGGAAGACAGGTCACTGTATATGGGTAAATTCCATTAACACAATATTGGTCAAATCTGTATTATTTCCAAACAGAGAAATGTTATCACATTGAACCTGGAATTAATTTTGCTTTTCTGTAACTGAACTAAAACAAAGGTAAGAAATCCTTAGGGTTGAATTCCAGTAAAGAAAAGACAACCAGAAGAGGTCATAAAGCCTTTCTGCAATTTGTCTTTCAACTGAAATTGTGAGCTGGGAAAGGGGAGAAGAATAGTGAAGGGGTAAGGATGTTCTGCTACTAGAGAGAATGCTGTGGAAGCTGTGAACCCCCATTGCTCAAGCCAAGCACAGGAATCTGATGCTATGAATTTATGAAGATAAAATGTGACCAGAAAAACCCTCACTGTGCCCTTCCTGATTCTATAAACACTGGCACATGGCACCACAAGATCTAATCTGTCACAGTTGACAGCACTATTGTTGCTTCATAATATGAAAGAAAATAATTTCTCAAGGAAAAAAATAAAGCTCACATAAAAGCATAGTTTAACTATTGTTTTATTTCTCAAAACACCTTTTGCTCACCCTGACTGATGTTAGCCTGATCAAATGAAAAACAAATCTCCACACAAATAACACAGCTGTCTGTCTGGACTCTCAGATCCTCTGGGTGTTCAGAACTTGAAAGTGCTGTTCTCTGTTTCTCTTCTCCCTCCTTCTCAAAATTCAACAAAAAAAACCCACAAAAAATCCCACCCACACAAAATCCAATAAACAAACAAAATCCAACAAAACCAAAACAAAATACACACACACACCCCCCAACAACAAAAAAAAAGTGTAGAAATGGCAGTGAAGCCCTTAAATCTAGGAAGGTCAAAACTTCCAACTTTCTTAGCAAAATGGAGAAGTTAAAAGAAGTTTAAATACTATTAGTGGCAATGGCAGCAGGAAAACTTCAAACTCAGAGATTTTTAAAACGGCCTTAAATATTAACTTGCAAGAATGTCTGGTTTAATATTCTATCCTCAAAGAAGATTCTGAGGATATGAGAGGGGAATAAACACAACAAGGGAGTTCAGAGGTCTTCTGCCACTGCTTATCCAGGAGAAAAACAAGGATAAAAAATGAATGGAGCATGTGAAGGACTGTCTGACAGCCATAAACATCTATAGCTACACCAATGTTGGAGATTCAGCAGGGGCTAACAGGATGACAGGGGTTCACCCCTTGGATCTCGCCACATTTGTCACACAGTGTGAATGAAAATGGCAAAAGCAAATGATAAATCTCTCCTCTGGGGGAAATACTAGACTGTGCATTGACAGAAACCTAATACATGATCTTTAAAACATATTGCAAGAAAACAAGGGGCTGAGAATACAATAGTACAGCATTGAAAATGCAAAACTAAAAGCAAAGTCAGAACCTAGGCACATGAAGGAACAAAAAGACATTAACTCACTATAGCCTACACACAACCTTGCAGGAATTCACCAGTACTCAAATAAAAACCAACTGCAACAGAGAGATGGTTAGGTACACAGCCATCATGATCCTATTCCAGGTGAGGAATGATAAGGCTCTCAGAGGTGGGAAAAAAAAGTCTTTTTATCCTATGTTTCTAATGGCTTTTTTTATTATTGTTCTTCAGCAATGACAAGAAAAATCCTGGAAAACTGTACTGAACAGCAAACTAAAACACGCCCACAGCAAAAGACAGCTTTTTTAACTTCCACTGCACTAGTGTCTGTCTATATGAATAATGTCACCATGTCACTCTGCATTTCCTGCATTCTATTACGGTATATCCTTCCCCCACTTTTATTATACTATTCTATTTCAACTTGTATATTACCTTTTTTGAGAAATATTCCCCCTAGGGATGGACATACTTAACTTAGAAATTTTCCAGTGGAAAAAGGGGAAGAGGAAAAAAAAATTCACATCTCCACTTTTTTTAAGCTACCCCTGGGAGTAGGACATAATTATCCACATTTGCAATTGCCAGCCAACTCTTATCAGAGCTAACGTATTTAGGGAGATGAAAATTAGTAGTATTAAGACCTGATGCTCAAGCAATCCCAGACAGAAGGAAAAAGGAGTCACTTAGCAGAGAGAAAGAATGAGAAGCTGAAAACACAAGATAGGAGCCCAGCTAAATTGTTATACTGGCACTGAATTTGTTTTTCTACTCTTTTCTCTATTGTTCCACAAGTGATACTCTTACTCATTCAGCCAAAGCTAACCGGCTCAGTAACTTAGATAGTGGCACAAATTAACAAAATAGCTTTCCCCACGGCAACTGTTAGCAGGAGAATGGGTGGGTATGCTCTGGATCACGTAGTAAAGCAGATTTCATGTCTGATAGAGACCAATTTCAGGTCAAAATCTGTGAGTCTACAGATACAGTTTTCACTTTGTCCTCCTTTCCAGCATGAGAAATAAAAGGAAATAAAACATGCTAACTCACCTTCTCTTTGTGGGTATAGTTATTAATGGATTTTGTTGTATTTCTACATTCCAGCAGACTTTAACAATCATTGCTGGTAAAACCTTTTCTTTTTGTAGTTCTAAGGATTGAATACTCCACAATCTAGGCATGCATGGGTTAGCTTGTTTTCCACTATTACAGCAGCCTATACTTTCATGTGATTATGGAAACCCATTCCCGTGGTGTCAGGTTTTGACAGAAATTAAACGCTGAACATGTAAGCTTCTTTTCTGTTGGGTTACTGCAGACATGCTTCTATGCTCAGGGATCTGTTTTGTCACCACAGTAATTTTGGACAAGAAGACCCTATAGACAATTTTTATTAGGAAAAAAAAAAATAAAGTCATTTGGGGAAAAAATGTTCCACCAGCTGAGCTCTGTTTCAAATAAATCTGTACCTAATAATATGTGTGTTCTGCTACTGTGAAAACCTTTATAGGACTAATCAGTCCTTGAGGAACCGTAAGCCAACTTTGCCATGTAGGATGATTGCAGTACAAAACCTCCTACTTACCCTTCCGTCACACTTGTTTGTTTTAATTCAGGTTACTGCTAATTGGTTTTTAATAATTGTTAATACTTAAAATTCAAGAGTGCCTATTTGTTTAGAATTAGAAAATGTCTTTCTCTGCATTCAGGTAGAATGTTAAACATTCTGCAAACAATCTTCAAAATTCAGCAGGTATCACAAAAACTTTATTTGTTTAGTGCCACATGGGTTTTTTTTCCTCCTTTTCAAATATATGGCTCATTGATATATTTTCTTACCTGAAGGGAATAATCCACCTAGAGAACCTAGTAGCTTCCTACTGCTGAACAAGTGTTTGAGGCTTAAACTAGAATGAGATATTATGAATAGTCTTACATACTGCAATAACAGTTTTTACTGAAGACCAGATATGATAAGTTCTAGACTCATAGTCTAACTATAATTTTGTCTGATCATTGTTTTTTTTAGAGTTGCGGACCCTTCCCTTTTGGGGAACTTGTATGTGTCTGAGTTCTCCATAGGTCTGGGACATTCACAGGTGTGTTTCTGCAGTGGCTGTATGTTCCTGTTGCCCAGTTGCAACTTGGCTACAATAAGGCTGAGACAAACACCACTTCTCCAATGATTATTCCTTAAAAAGCAGGGAGGATGAAGGTTAAGAAGGTTCACTGTCACCTCATTGAAAAAAGTTGGGTTTTAGTGCCCAAGCTATGCATATTTCTTCTTTCCAATTTTAGATGCAGATCAGTTGTAGGACATTAAGATGAACTCCAGAGAAGTCTAAAGTGGGGAAAAATAGCCTTCCTCTTACAAGACTTCCTCTCCGAGTGATAGATCCTCAATTTTCATTGTCCAGCACACTACATTTCAACATGAGACAGCAGAGAGATACTCATCAGCAATTTGACCCTTGTCTTGAAGGGCTCCAAAAATCTGATACTCTCTCAAGATCAGAAAAAAATTTAGAAGTTGATTTAGAAACAGTATTTCATTGTTCCGTGGTATTTATCAACATTCATGACTTTGAAAAGCCATTTCCATTTAAGAAGAGGATGTTACTGTTTGACTTTGAATGTCTTTGATGTGATCACATTCATTTCACTCTCTACCACCCCACTATGAAAAAAAAAAAAAAACAAAACAAACCAAAAACACCCCAACCTCTTTCACTGAACACTGGAATAAAAAACTGTGAACAGGCTATTTCCTTAGAAAAACCCTGATATTTATCTCAACGGTGAGCTTATTGCCTACAAATCTCTACCTCCTTTCTTTCAAAGTCACATTTTGAATTCCTTTTTCTGGTCTTTAACTACATCTACCAGGACATCAAGGCACAGGAGCCCTTTTGCCCACACAAGAACTGGGCTCAGAGCTGACCATGTAACTCGTTAAATTAGGCAGTAATCCCCACTATGTATAGATGTCTCCCTGCAAAAAGGAGGTCAAACACCTTCATTAAATTCAAAAGGAATCCTTATTGTATTCATTATTTTAATAAGATGTCTACTTGGAGACCAAAGACCTATTTGATAGTGGTCATTAAGCACCTTCCAGCTTAAAACAGCATGAAAAAACGTCCTTATGGGATAGTCACTGGAGGGTGTCCCAGTGTTCTTTGGACCGTATTCTTGTTTAAAAGTGCTTTCTATTAAAGCACCATTTTTGCTCTTGCCTTGAATAGTAGCTTCAGACAGACTTTTCCAATATATTGAAAACACAACTCATGATTTATATAAGCAAAGATAAAGCAGTTAACTAAACATTAAAAGTCTGTTATTGCCAAGGGTCTCATCTGTTTCATTAATATGTAATAATCACTAGTTTCTTTGCATGGCAGGGGAGGAGGTTGGAAGAGGTTCATACATCAGCATCAGAATCCATTATCACATTCCATGAGTTTTCAGACACATTCTCTTGGGATGGCAAATTATTACACCATTTAATGTGCTTACTCTTTGCAGCATTAAAAGGATTATCATAATCTTAGCTGAGAGTTTCATTACATATAATCCTGACTCTTTTAGTCTAAGTACCCTTATGTTTTACACAGAGGAAAAGGAAGCTCCAGAGGTGCATTGTAACTTGGTCATTTTTTCCCATGTCTTGTTACACATTAGAAATCAAATTTTGTTTAATTCTGACTGGAATCAGCCTTTTCTCAGGCAGAAGGCTACTCACTTGAATACCATCAGTCATTACATTTGCACCATTCATATGAGAGGCTATTGTCTTGCAATTATTGGCAAAGAACCCTGAAGGGTCACTATTCACAGACTCATTCTTCTAATTACAACTAGCCTAAAGCCAAAACAGTGGTGGTGGAATAGCCTAGAGGTAGGGCTTGGTATTTGGCTAGGTTAAGTTAGGTACTCAAATTGCCAACTGAAGTTTTACTTGAAGAGAATGTTCTCTGGGGACACCTTTACTCACTCGGAATTAATAGGGGGATTCAGACTGGAGCTTTATAGACTGAAACTAAAGGAAGATGCTGCAGACCAGTCTTAGTGCGGGGGGGGCTTCACACCTTTGAAATTTATACTTTCTTCTTGGCTTGAAACAGCCCAGTGCTGCTGATCTCCAGATTATATTGGCCAACACTGTTTTTTCTAGAACTTTGTACATAGTAGGATAGAGGAGACTAAAAATATTCAGATGAATGTTTTTTCAATAGGAGTGTCTTTCAGTGCTGCATTTAATATTTTATATTATCTCAAAAGTTCAGATGCATATGCAGAATATGTCTTTTTAGTGTTCCAGAAATTGAAATAATTACATAAATACATACATAATATAATGTAATTAAAAAAAAATATTTTTGTGGAAGTTACATTTATATTTCAAGTAATGACCATCTCCCTAAAATCTGAGTAATCAGGTCATGACTATTTCACTCAGGTAATGACTATTTCACAATACTGCACTTAAACTGCAGAAACCAAAAAAATCCAAAAGTTGTATTTACAGGTTCCTCGAAGATATTTTTGTAAAAGTATTATCATCTTAGCAAGAAATTTCATCCATGGTGAACAAAAAAATGGAAAAATAAATAGCTTTATACACATGGCATTTTTCTGTAGTTTGATTTCTCAGCAGTTCCTTGGTCAAAAGCAATTAGAGGCACTAAACTTTATGAATTTCTTGAGAGCCTTTAAACATGTACTTCCCATTATTAAAGGTGTTAGACCAAAATGATGTACGTTATTCTGTCTTTTAGAGGTCCCTGAATAACATTCAAATATCTGGTACAGTCCTGAAGAAGCTAAGGTATGACTCTCTTCCATACCCAGATCTGTCCCCTCTTGATCAGTAGCTACATCTGCTCTCTTTTGACCCATGGTGAGGTAATAAACTTCCAGACTTCAGTGTGCCCTGTGCTTGCTGAAATTATCACAGTTCTGTAGAAAAGTAATTTTTCTAGAGAAACAACACTGCGGGCTCAAAACACACAGAGCATATAAACCAAAAGTAAGCGGGCATGTAATGATTCTTGAGACATAAGGTTAAATATTGAAAACAAGGAGATAAACAAATCCCGTACACCAGACTACAGTGCATGCCATGTTGTAACTGATGCAATGCACTGCTTAGATTTCTTCCAGAGAAAAAGAAGTGAGGGGGAGCAAAGTGAAGCAAATAATGTAATACGTTAACTGAAACAATAGTCATTGCATTAATTTGATAAATGCTGTATCAGAGAAGCCCCTCTAATCTTGTAAGAATTTATGACAGAACTGCTTCCGCTGGAAATCACTAGATTTATCTTCTAACAAGTAGAGACACTAAGCCTTCTGAAAAAAACTGACCAAGCTCTCTACAGAAATAACACAATTTTGCAATTATGATACAGCACTGCTGACTTTGATTTATAAGACATTAGGGATAACAGAGCATATAACAGTTTTTCCCAAACCAACTATTCTAAATGCAGGACCACAGTCTCCTCCTAGTAGGTCAGGGTCTTGCAGTTTTGCAAAGTTTCTTTCTGTCAACAGTTGTTTACTTGCAATTTTTAGGTCTTTATACATTACCTGAACAGTCAGACAAGTTCAAACTCTTTTATTAGTTTTACTTATTTTTCCAACTCATTTTTAGATTCCCTTCCTTCTGCTGCAGCTATTATTTTGATTTGAAACTGAAAGATGTACTTAAACTCAGAAAAATTTTACTGCTTCTTAGTAATACAGATTTATATTTCCTATTCATTTTATTTAAGAAGTATTGTAGGTATATGTTTTGTAAACATTTAAAGACCTAAAATCTGCCTTCAGAGATTAAGGCAATTGATTCACAGATATCTCATTTTGCCCATCTTTCATCTAAGATTTAATTCCTTTGTTCAGTTTGAAACAGAAAACAGCTTCCTATGCTATTAATGAATTTTCTCACCAGTTAATATAGCAATTGTTATAAACTCAACTACAACAAAAATGAACATTCCTTCAGTACAATCATGCACAATAATTTTACAGTAACATAAAATAATACCTTGAATCATTCCAGTATTAAAATAATGATCTCATGCCAGATATGAGTGATATTTATGAAACACTCAATAATCTTGAAAATTTAAACAAATTTGGAATGCTTTCTAGATCCCTAAAATAGGCCATTTAAGGCTGTAGACTGAGTGGCTTATACATTAGTACAAAAAAAGCTGCTTGTAGCTGTCACCTTTCCTTCTCTGCAGAATATATTTATGCAGCTTGACAGAGGGTAATGCAAGTACTATATACTAGAAATGTGGGTATTTGCACACTACCACATAAATGTAAGAAAAGGGAAAACTCAGACAGCCCTTAGCTCACAGACATGAGCAGGCATTTCTCATAAAATGGCAGAAGGAGATTTTGTCTTAGCTGCTGTAAAGTGCAGAAATGAGAAAGAAATCAGTAAGGTTGTCATCCAAAGTACCATTTGTATACCTGATATTCCATAAAAAAACTCAAGTTTCCTGACCATAGTCTTGCACACAGATGCCCACTGCTTTTATTGCTTAGAAATTCTGTCATTATGGCTGAACAGGTTATTCAACTGAATGAAGACTTTCTCCTTTGGGGGAATTTCTTCCAAAGTGAATACCTTTGAATGCAAGCCCAGAAGGGCCTTGATCTAGTAAGTATCCATAAGTTCTAAAATAAACAATGAAAGAAAAGGAGCAGTGCCTTCCCATCCTTTTGCTGCAGCTCCATAATTGGGGTACCTCCCAAAAGCACAAAAAGTAATCTTTCTTTCAGTCATTGACCTGAAGGGGTGTTGCTCATTGCTCTACTCCCTTACAGAGAAGCTGCATACATCTCTTAGAAAAACTCTACATAAAAACTAAAGGTGTTTTTCATGTCTTGTTTGCAGCAAAATGCAGACTTAAGAAACAACATGGAGAGCAAGAGAAAGGAATTCTGAGGGCACATGGGGAACACAATCCTGTTTTCAACTCCTGGACCCAGAACTACTCATTTTGGGATGAAAATGGGGAATAATCCATCTGGAAAGGACTAAAGCTGGTTTTCTCAATAATAAGATGAGGCTCTAAAGTGCCCATCCAATGTCCTTTTTTTTCTTTTTCCCAGTGACTATATTGAATAGTTCATCAGGGATATGTTATAAAAAACTTTAACATCTCATAAAACGGCTCCCATCCATCCATAATATTCCATAGTTCCAAGAAAACAGCTTCTGTTTTTTCAGACTTTTTGGTTCCTGTTGTTCCTTGGGCTTCATAAATCTCTTGTAACTCCTAATGCTTTTTCCTGGATGCTCTCCAATGTGTTTTTGTCTTTCTGAGGTACACTTCACTGGACACAGTTCTCCAGATAACCTTACTAGAACCAAATGGAGTTAAATAACTACCTCCCCTGTCTGACATAACCTCTTAGGCATAATATTAATTCCAGAATAAGATTAGATTGCTGGAAACATTGTTGCTTTTCATCTTTATTGATACGCATCTTGCATTGCGATCCCCTGCAGTTTTCAGAAATACTGTTGTCTACTTATTTCCACCTTTCCAGTATTTGTGTTTTATATTTCCCTCTGAAGAACAGTGCTTTGTGTTTGCTCTTATGTCATATTGTTGATATTAGAGCATTTTTTAAACTGTGAGCTCAGATGAATGATTTTGAAGATGCTGGTTTGATCCATTTTCTTAATAACAGTTTGTGTGAAGATTACCTACATTTCTGCGATCGCCTGTAGATTCTTGGCATGATCAAGATCTAATCATCACTGTCTTTTCTTACTGCCCACATTAGCTACCCACATTTTCATTCTCTCAACATTTTGTTTGTTTGTTTTTTTTTAGTTTTTTAATTCTTGTTCTCATTAACTTGGAAGAAATCAGAGAATCATTAATAATTTTTCTTTCCCTGGTGGAATAAATGTCACCCTCACCAACACAAAAGTATTACAAAATGTACCTGAACTAAGAAAGAAGATAACAATTTGCACCAAAAAATGGAAGGATATACAAATTTAGACTCACGCCTATTCCATTATTTTATATATATATATCATTTGACATAAATAACAGACTTTGTGGGTTAATTCCTATCACTAGACTACTTAATCTAATGAAGACGTTATCAAGGAAGAGGACAAGGAGAGTATCTTAGTTCTCAAGTCCACCAACAAACCAGACCTCTTGGAAGGTGTCATTCAAAGGGGAAAAGATTGCAAAATCTTTAACAGTGGATCTTTCCCTGCAGAGACAAGTCAGGAGGAAATGGTAGATTTTTTTTTTTTTTTTTTTTTTTTTTTTTTTTTTTTTTTTTTTTTTTTTTTTTTTTTTTTTTTTAATTTACATCTTTATCATTCTTTTGACAACTATTTTGAAAACAAATAGCACAGAAAGCCACTAAGAGTTTATAACCAACAGGTGGGAAATGATTGTGAATTCCAACGGAAAAGGCATCTGGAAAAAAACAAGAATGAAATGACATGTTTAGAAGAAAGGAGAATAGGCAAAGAAAAGCAGTGGTATTTAGGAAGACAGATTTCAATGTATTAAAGAAATTCAACCTACAGCCTTCTGGAAGGCTAATCAAGGTGGAAACCTGTTGACAAGACTGAGTTCCTTGAAGAAACTGTATTCAAGGTAAATACACAAACAATCCCGCCATAGGAGAAAGAAAAGTATAGCCAACAGATTCATCTGGCTAAATCATGAGTACTTTATGGATTTCAAATGCAATGAGGAGGTATACAAGAATGGTGACAAGGCCAGCTTAAAACAGACAAAACCAAAATTTTAGTGTGACAAGGAGAGAGAAAAAACAAGGTACGAACTGGGATGAAACTAGCAAAAGACATAGAGAATATGTATCCCCCATGTTTGTGTTTTCAAAATTTTCCTCACCTGGAATTTTCCATACCAAATTTCATCTCCCTTACTGCATTTTTGTATGTTTTTCCTGACATCACAACATGAAAATCAAAGATTTACATCAGTCTTTCACTTATCTAAAACCCTAGCATGTTCCCCTTTGATCTTCTCTTCTAATCTTTAATTACACCATCACTCCACATTTTCTCCCTGAGATCACAACTTCTTTCAGTAAAGGAGTCATTATTCAGTATTTTGTTTTAACCTTCTTGTTCAGCTTGTCATTCAGATTTTTTTTTTGTTTGTTTAAACATATATACAAAAGCTTTTCATAGATGATAAAACTATTTATTTCCTCCTGGGTTTTTCCTTTGAGATGAACTGCATTTAACACTTTAGAAGTATTAATTGATTTCTTCCTGCAATACAGTTTTTGTGTGATAGATGCTATTCTTTTTTTCAGTGGATAGTTGAGACACAGCTACTCAAGTTAAAATTGTTAAAAGCATTTATTAATGAACCCAAGTTCAGCCATATAGGGGGTAATCCTTTGTATTTTGTGCAAGCTCGAAGCACAATTCCAGCAGGCATAGCTGGAGATGTTAAGCATTATCTGCTTTAGCAGATTTGTCCCTCAGTGTAACATACTGGGAACACATTCATAGCCTAACGATTTCACTGACTTACCTAGTGCCATGCAGCAGCTCTCTGGTGGAGGCAGGAGTGAAACCCAATTTTCAAAAACAGCACTCTACTCCCTTAAGCATTAATCCATGGTTATGTAATTAGAGATCATATTTCTATGTATAGAAGACCAAAAGTTGTATGGGTAACTGTATCCCCAGTGTTCTGTATCCTGATTTTGGAAATTTTACAATAGTCAGATATTCTCAGGAGAGATGTAAAAAGCACAAAGAAAAAAGTCTTGCTCTGCTCACTTCTGATATTTGACATTACAGTTTCCCCCATAAAAAGGAGAACTGCAAAGGAAAATCCTGGTAATCTCAGACTGGATCATACCATGTCCAAAGCTTCCAGTTCACACACACACACACACACACACACAAATATTAAAAACCTCTGGAATACATGAAAAGACTCCTACATTACAGAAAATTTTCACCAGCACTGGGAGCTGCCCACAAATATCAAATGTCAAGACTTCCCATAAAAGCAGGGAAGTCACAGTCTTTTTGATAAATACTAATGAAACAAATATGATACAGAAATTACAGTTAAAATTTGAGCAATAAGGAGATTATAGCTGAAATTTACATTTCTGATTTTAGTTTAAATGTAAGACATTCTGAGAAATCCCTCTGTTGTGAACAACAGATTAAAGTCTCAAGTATCCAAGTATAATTGTCTTTGTATTGCGTCCAGACCAGATAAGATTCAGTGTTTGCCTGGTGTCAGATTTTTCTTGAGGTAAAATTTCCATGTTTTTCATATACCACAGTGCCAAGCAAAGCTAGATTAGCAATAGAAACAGTGTGTCACTGGAAAGCAGATTCCTGACTCTGGAGACAGAAAAATAATTTGTTCATAGCTATGGAAGGGCACATTTCTTCCTACTAGGAGCTTTAACATAGCCAGAGGGCGTCACAAAACCTGCTTATCACACGTGGTTTGTAGCCCATCCAACACACTCATCTGGAGATTATGTCTTCCACACTGAAGTCAAAACATAAAGGATATAGCAAACTTGTCCTACCTATGCACCAAAATAGAGGAGGAGCCTTCAGAAGACAGCTCAGCATGTTACAGGGGGCAGGCTGCAGTCCCTCTTTTAAGCTGGTTACCACACCTGCAGGCAAGTGCTGTGGCCGGAAGACCAGACCCCATCAGCAGCTCAGGAGCCACAACACATGGCAGTTCAAAGGAAGGGAATCATCAAAGGCCTGGCCAAAGCTCAAGGAATCAAGGCTTGTCTACAATAAGCAAAGGTTCCATGCAAAGGGTAAACAGGCAGGAGAGTTTCTAGGAAAGTCAGACAAAATAAAGTGAGTTTTGAAGCTGCAAGAGGAGCAAGGCTTAGGGAGCTGGGCTGGAGATGAGGTCAACAGCAGGACTTGAGATAGCCCACACAGTCTGACCATGTGTCCTTCACACAAACATACCTACCTGCTGTCTGCATGTTGACTATATCAACACACAACAACCAATAACCAGAAGTCACACCTGGAAGACATTGCTCCCTGAAGCAGACTGTGACTCCCTACAGGGAGGAGGTCCCACCTGCAGGAAAGCAGCTTCTTAAACCATTCACACTGGATGGTTTTCATCTCATCACATCTCAGTACCTAGCATCACACAGAAAGGAAAACACATATTTGATGAGGTCTTAGGCTCAAGTATAAAAATGATCCACTGGCACGGTCTGATGCATGTATACCTCAAACACTTGAAAAGTAAAAAACACCATAAATATGAGAAGAATCATCATTTCACTAGTTAAAGAATTTACCTTCCTTTTTGGCTTTAAAGGATTCATTCCCTTGTTCCTTTACCTTTTTAATGTCAAAACTGACTGACAGAGTGAAAGTGTTATTGAATCCAGACAAAAATACCACAAAAAGAATCAAAAATGAGTAGAATATTGATAGTAGTTGTGTCTGATCCCCAGCATCACAAGAGATTCAAGAAAGTAGCTACAGTGCTAGAAAGATATGTGAAAAGAATACATTTTTTTTAGATCTAGGACTTGCAACATCACATAGGAGGAAATAATTTGTGCATGGCAAGGAAGCATGTGTGGATGACAGAATCATAAAATCATCTCAGTTGGAAAAGACCTTCTAGATCATCGAGTCCAACCAATAACCCTACACGGCATGTCCACTACTAAACCACGTCCCTAGACACCATACCTACAAGACTTTTAAATACATCCAGGGATGGTGATTCAACCACATCCCTGGGCAACCTGTTCCAATGCCTGACAACCCTTTCAGTGAAAAAATTCTTCTTAATGTCCAACCTAATGCTCCCCTGGTGCAACAGGAGACCATTTCCTCTTGTCCTATCACTTGTAACCTGGGAGAAGAAACTGGAACCCAGCTCTCTAAACCTCCTTTCAGGTGTTTGTATAGAATGATAAGGTCTCCCCTGAGTCTCCTTTTCTTCAATCTAAATAGCCCCATTTGCCTCAGCAGCTCGTCATAAGACTTCTCTAGAACCTTCACCAGCTTAGTTGCCCTTCTCTGGACCCACTCCAATACCTCAATTTCTTTTTTGTACTGAGGTGCCCAAAATTGAACACAGTACTCAAGGTGAGGCCTCACCAGAGTTGAGTACAGGGGAAGACGATCACTTCCCTAGCCCTGCTGGACACACTGTTTCTGATACAAGCCAGGATGCTGTTGGCCTTCTTGGCCACTTGGGCACACTGCTGGCTCCTATTCAGACAACTGTCCATCACCATCCCCAGGTCCCTTTCTGCCTGGCAGTTTTCCAGTCACTCTTCCCCAGGCCTGTAGCACTGCACAGGGTTGCTGTGACTCAAGTGCAGGACTCAGCACTTGGCCTCAGCACGCCTTACCATTGGTCTCATCTCACTGATCCAGCCTGTCCAGGTGCTTCTGTAGAGCCTTCCTACCCTCAAGCAGCTCAACACTCCCATCCAACTTGGTGTTGCCTGCAAACTTACTGAGGGTGTCCTCATCCATATCATTGGTAAAGACAATGAACAGAATTGTCCCCAGTACTGTAGCTCCCTGGATCTTTTTTTTGGCCCTTCTTGTAGATGGATGTCACATTTGCTAACCTCCAGTCCACTGGGACATCTCCAGTTATCCAGGACTCATGAGAAATGATGGAAAGTGGCTTGATGAGCACATCCACCAGCTCGTTCAGTGAGTGTAACCCATTCCACCCCATAGACTTGTGTATGTCTAATAGTAGCAGGTCACTGACCATTTCACACATATTCCCAGCTAAATGACAGACAAAGCAGACATACTGTAAACCATCAAGAGGGCACAAACAAGCAATCTAGGACCACAGCAAGCAAAACACATAAACTAAACTCAGTGCTATAGCCAGGACTTGAGTCCTACACTCAGTTATCCCTGCAGGGAATTGTTGAAACTAGCACAGATCTGCTCTCTGCCACCAGACAGTTTCTGGGTTTACTCAGTAATGAGCACAGGCCAAAAATGATGCTCACTGGACATGCTGGGTGGTGAAGGAATGATTTTAATAGTGAGTTATTAGGTGGTTATTTCAAGTAAGTTGGTCTCAGTGTCAGATAACAGCCTTGAACACACTTAATTTACTAGTATAGACACAGCCTAAGTGTCCATAAACTGCTTTGATGTGGAATTGCAGTAAGATGTGTTTACAAACACACTGTCGTTTATAAGTCTGTAATGAAGCAGCCTCTGGCAACTCCAGCATGAAGGGTTCACCGCATTACCCATGTGTCTGTCCCTAGAGACAGAGGTGCCAAAGAAAACTGCGACAGCGTTAAGAGTCCTTTTTGGGACAAAGTAATCCTGACTCATTATAGCTGCCTTCATTCATGGGTTAAAATAATCCATCTTGATTTAAATATATCTGGGTTAGGAATAACTAACCCACCATAGGCACTAATAAACCCCAGAGGGCAGATTTAAACCACATCACAGACAAAGAAGTTTCTGACTCTTCTAATTATATGAGAGGACACCTACTTGCACTTCTTCAACATGGATCTGTCCAATAGCCAAAACAGAGCAGGATACCTCTGTTCACAATTTTATGCTTTGTTCTAATAAAAGCTTTTCTTTACTACAAAAATTAAGCCAATGTTGAAAGTGGCACAACTGAATGTTCCTCCTATATTTTTGTCCTGTAGCTGCAGAATGAGTAAGGTAACTAGAAGAGAAACAAAAGCAGAAATTATCAGATTTCCTTAGGTAAAATAAGAGAGCTGCATCTTTCCTTCCAGCTTGCTCATATCTATCAGGAGATCTGAAAAACAACATTTTTATATTTTTGTTAATTATTCAGTCCTTACCATGATTCTAGGTATTAGCCAGCAGTAACTGAAAATACAGAAATTCAAGATACATTATTTTTTTAAGCTATGTGTCCATACCATCCAGAATAATGAATGTAGGAAGCTTTGTAGGTTTTCTTGCACTGATTCTATTTCAATCCTTGGCACACCACTGAAAAATAAAATCTCCTGTCATCACAAAATGACTGTGCAGATCTACCAATCTCATTTAAGCTCCTTTTACAAATGCCAGGGGAAAATTAGACACATTGTCTGGTTTCTCCAGCATCATTTTAAGTCAGAGGTTTTCAATCTGTAAAGCTCTAAAAACTTTTCAGAAAAATGTTCACACCCTTGTAGAGCAAATTTAAGCCTACTCCAGCCTAGGTTTTGTGACTGTCTTTTTTAGAACCTTTCAGACATAAGCAATTGACCATCAAATTGTAAGTTGCAAATCAGTGCTCAAATTGAAACAAAAATATATCACCTTTCCATTTTACCATGAAAGAAAATTGTTCAGGAAAATTACAGCTGCCAAAATAGCAGCGACTTTTGTCTCTGTGTGATCCAATCTGTTCACTGCTTCACAATGTTTCTGACTGACGAAAAGCTTGAGTTCATGCAGCATACTATAGATTTGTGTCAGTGAGGACCCATGTGCAGAAGCGAACTTGCAGGCCACTTCTATCCATCCTAGCATGGTAGCACCATGCTACAATGTTCCCAGCAGAGCTGGGAAAGAAGCATTAGTATTCCCCTTAAGCTTTGTGTTGTTTCAACTTTAAGAATCAGAAACTAGTTGATATTTCTGTAATGCAATCTGTGTAGGATGTCATTGTTTCAGATTGCACAAAATCCTGTAATCAGGTTCTACATTAAGAGGTGACTTTGTCCTCCATTCACCTACTCTCTAAGGAAATTTTCCTTTTTCCAGTGGTCTTTAGTTCTCCTGCATGTTTTTCTTAAGACCAGAAAATTTACTATGCCTCTTTCTGTTCATATATGTGTCCTAACTGCTTCTACCGAAAAACCAAGGGAGGGTTACCACAAAAAAAACAGATTCTACAAAGCTGTCTGAGGTCTTCCTTTCTCCAAGCCATGGCTTCTCTTCAGCTCAGTCCATTTGACCCATTTCAATCATTCCCAATATTTATCCTCCTGACTCTCCTCTATATAGTGAAATTGTACGTCCCCTATAAGTGTGGCATATTCTTACCATCCCTCAGAGTAGTTCTGACATCTGTCTAGCATGCAGATGGGAAGAACAGATCTTAAAATTGCACAGACAAGCTAAAATGAAAGGAATAGAATAGAATAGAATAGAGAAGAACAGATGAGAGAAGAAAAAAGGTCTTAATTTCTATTACTGCACTGTTGTGAAACATCTGAAAAAAAGCACAAAACAACCAACCAGATGAAAATTCCATGTGAACAGTGTTTAAAAAGTGAATATTGAAGATGTCTTCCTTTTACAGGGTGGTGTGTGATTAGCTGCACAATAATGTAAGTTATGTATGCAAAAGGTATTGAAGAACTGTTTCTTCTAGTCTCCATTGGTGTGCGCAGATCTGCTTTTTCATATCTGGATGGCAATGTATTGTTGGTTGCTACTGCTCTGATAAGTGTAAATTGTTAATCTCAAGCATTTACATAAAATAGGTTCTCTGTAATCTGGAGACATGACATACGTAGAAAATCTGTTGCCATTAAATATATGAAATATTATTAAATATTTTTATATAAAATATTTCATAGTAAATATATTTTTATATTAAACATTTTGATATTTTTGTTTCTGCATAAAACAGGACTGCAGAGCAAGATTACATCTGTCAGAAATGACATATTTTTGCCTACATGCAAGGCACTGTTCGCTTAACAAACAAAAACCATCCTGATGGTGTTACAAGTCTGCGCAGGTGTGATGGAGTGTTCCTTCTTGTGCAGACCTCTGATTTACATCACTGCTATGAAAAACAGCCACAAGTAGCAAGGCAATTGCAGGGTGACCACTCAACAGCAGACAGAGAGGAACATACACCATTCCACCTGGAAACAACATAAATGAAATTTCTGCATGTGGGAGGGCCACTCTCATGTCTATTGTAAGGTTTGATTCTGTCCTCCCTGCTCCTATCCCGCTGACTGAAACAGAGGTGAGGAAGACCCTAAAGGGAAACAAATGTCACTCTTTATGGACATAGGTGAACACTTCATCTTTTATATTCTGGATATAAAATGAGCATGCAGTCTGTGGAGTTGTATTTTTCTTGTGTACAAATAATAACAAATATTTGTATGGGTCTGAAGATGAGCACTTTTAAAGAAAGATGTTTTATCAGAGCATTCTGACTATGGAGAGAATCCTAATCAAGCTATAAAATATTTTAATGCTGTCGTTCTGAGGGAGAAAAACATTATAGAGCTGACTTTACATTGTGAGCCAGCCAGAAGTAGGGTTTCAGGGATAGAAAATTCTGGTTTATTATTCACTGAGGCAATAAAAGTGACAACAGAAGAAGTCACCATTTTTGCTGTACACTTCTGGATGAGCTTGGTTGAACATATGATCAGAAAGATATAACAATTCAGCATTGCAAAGATCAGAGGAAAACAAAAAAAAAAAGTGCCATGGATCTGCTCACATTACGCTGCTTACAGTGAAATGGCAGTATCTTTAAGAACAGAATTTCAAGAGCACTTAAGACACTTCAGAGACTTGAGGCACATAGCCATGACTACAGGATTTTTCCTTCTTCCCCTGAACTTAGTGAACATTATGGGTGCTCAGCATCTTGCAGTAGCACATCCTTTCTTTCTCCTGCTTGCCATGTATCTCTGCCTTTCAGATATTCTCTGCTGCTTCTGTGGATTCTTCCTGCTCCCCTGTTTTCCTGAAACATGGTCTATTCTGAGGTATGTGTTTTAGTGTGTATCTTAGGCAATTCTGCTCACGCTCTAGCTATTGGTTTTCTTGTCAAAACACATACAACTCACATTTTCTGTTTCTTTTTATTGTTTTGTTTTCCTTTTTTTTTTTTGTCTAAGCACAGCAGTGCTCCTGTTTTCACATGCCTAGATAAACTAGATATACCCTTTCCTGCAACTGTCCCCAGCTGCTAGAGCAAACACTCAGCTGTCCTCATGAAGACAGGAGAACTCAGGAGCACAGTTCTCCAAACACTCACCGCTGGCCATACTATTTACTATTCTTTGGCAGACCGACAAAGGTCAGGAAGAGTGCATGTGTCCAGGAGGAAGAATTTGCAGGATGATTGCCGTGCTCTGTATCAGTCCTCCTCACTAAAGTAACATGATGTAATAAACTATCCCATGTTGTATGATGGGTAGGTCTACTTTCACTCCAGCTTTCAGTCTGTATGTCAACAAACATATACTTCTACTTTTTCTGTCTGAATAAACAATATGGAAAGTAATCCAGACTTCCATGGCTTACCCTAACACTTTTTCATCAACCCATATGATATTATTAACATATTAAAACCTCTGTGCAATGACATAAAGTTTATGGTGCCAAGAACCATGTAAGAATAAATCATATGCTCCAGAGCTTCCACCTTGCTTTAGGAGAGCAAAGTCTCTTAAACAATCTGAGGAGGATTATTTTTTGTCCTCAGTGAGACTACCTGCATGTCCTCCAATCTAGTAGAGAAAAAACAATCTTGTGTCTCCCTTTGGCATAGGAAATGGTGTGGTCTGCTGGAGTGAGTACAGGGTTGGCAGCAGAGAAGTCCTGAGCTGTAAGTAATCCAGCAGAAGCAATTGATTCATTACCTGGCCTTAGGCAAATCCTTCCACTCTTCTGTTTTTGTATCCTCGGCTGTAAAGTGCAAACAGCAATCTGGACTTTTCAGGGATGCTGTGACTGCAGGATGCAGTGATTTCAGCACCTCCCAATCATGCTTTCCAAGGAAACTTTCACCTGTCTGTGCAGAAAGCAAAGCCAGTTTGCTCCCATGGTCCAGGTTTAGTGGAGAAAAAACATACCTGCATAGTGGAAATTACCAAATAAGAAAGTAGAAAGCAGAGCTTGGAAGAGAGAGGCTGAAAAGGCATTGCATTCAAAGAGGCACCAGATCCTTTGGGATTTACTGAGCCTCCTCTGATAAATTCCATTTTTTCTAGGCCTGTTTATAATTTTGGGAAAAGTCCACGAGGTGATTATTTTACCTGAGGTGTACTTTAAAAGCCATTTGATGTGACTGTGATTTAAATAAATCAATTAAAAATTGATAAAAAGGGAACTTTTTATGCAGACATATGAGCCAACATTATCAAATCCATAAACAGTATCCATTTTCCATGTATGTCATATTTCTCTCCTGACTTGTTCTTACAAGAAACCTTCATTTTTTACAGAGTACTGTAAAATACAATAGCCATTAGCAAGAAAAGAAAAAAACCCAACAATTGATGCAGTCTAACAAAGCCTGTCGAGTTTTGACTGAATCTCAACCACAGCAAACAACAAAATGTGCCAATGCCAGCAACTGAAGGAAGATATATTCACAAGATAAAGCTTGACCTTCTCCATGCCAAAGCACCCACTGTAGCAAATGAAGGGTGTACAATATTACTGTTTGGAGCATGTGATTGGTAAGAAGTTATTCCCACAGCCCAAATATTGGAGAGGAATTGGATATGTCTGTCCCATGCTCCATCCCTATGCAACTGGACATCTGTGCTATTTTTTCTGACTGTACCATTGTCTGTCAGATGAAACCTCCCTTAAACACTGTGCATGTTAAGAAATGATTCTGAAAGAACAACATCAGTGTGTTACACTCTACTTTTGTTAGGAAGCAAGCTGCAAGCATCACAGACATAAGAGCAAGGTGTGCAGCCTCAGCATTGCCATCTATTTTGGCCATTCCCCTGTCTTTGGTGGCATGATCTTACAAAACTAAAAAATAACAGGCCACTGTTTTTTCTGCTAGTTGTTGGAGGCAATGCTGGAAAGCATTGTCATGAATTATTCTGAACAGCTAGTCCACAGTTTATACAGACACAGGATTTAATCAAGGGAGGAAAGAAGTTTCAGAAAAATATTTTACATGTTAATGTGCACTTAATTGAGTGTAATTGGACTAAAACTTCTCTTTGATTTGACTCATTTTCCTCCTTTTTTGTACACTTCTTTACAGGCTATTTGTACCCTTGCCAATGGCTTAGGTGTTATTTTTTGCACTTAACCTGGAAGGTACTATCATTACTGATTCCCACAGAACTATGAAATGACACCTATTAATTTGTTGATACTTCTACAGCCCATGTTCCTGCCTTGAGTATAATTAATCCCATCTATTTACAGAGTCATCTTCTTTTTTTCCCCATAGCTGAGTCACCAGTCCCAATATAGTAACACTTCTAGTTTCTTTGAACTTTCTTACTGACACCTAAGTTGGAATGAACCCATGGAATGAATTTCAAGAGGTTAACAGAAAACCCTCTGATTCTTCTTTCAACCAATACTGATTCATTGGGAGAGCAAAGTGGAAGGCACACTCCTCATACATGCCTTTGCAGGAATCCTGCCATTCTCTTGTGGCAGAGAATAGTGTGTCCCAAACACACAACACATCAGACAGGACATTGCAACCACCTGACAATATTGGAAAGAAAATTGCCATGCAAAGCGGGGAAATACAATCTGACAGCATTAAGGTTTAACCAGAGACAGAACTATCTGAACTTACAATGGCTTGCCCAGCATCTCACACTGCACCAGTTGTGGATGCAAGTCCCTGTCTGGGTTAAATAGCTCTTCTACTGTGATTTTGTCTACGGTGGGAATTCTGTGTTAGATTGTGACAGGAATAAGGTAGAAGCTGGGAGGAAAGGAGGCAGTTATTTTCATTTTGGGTTTATTTGATGCATGAATTGTAGTTTTTTTTCTGGTTTCTGTCAAAAAATTATAGTAATTGCATGCAGTACCCTTAAGATCCATTTGCAGGACAATTGGACCCAGATCACTCCCTTTCAGCTGCATAGCAAATCCTCCTTAGATTCCTCAACCCTGACTTTCTTGTCCCTACACTGAGGGCTAAGGATGAACTGGTAGGTGACCAGAACATCATCCACAAGGAGAGCCCAGAGAGATTTGGGAATAGCACAGGGAAGGATAACACTGAATCACTGGAGGCCTTTGTGCACAGCTATTGCAAACCCAGCAGGTGCAAACTGCATGAAGGGCTCCTTCATCTGCAGCTGAGGTCTGAGGCAAACCACTGCAGCACAACAGGATCTTCTAAAAAGTTTAAGCAATTTATTTTTTATGTCCATGAAAGTACCTGTGCCTTGGAATAATTTCCATTTTCCTCCCCATTTCTGTTCAGCCTTGATACACATTAAAGTACATAATACACAGCTAAAGCTATCACCAGGCTGGTTCACAGCTCTCTGCCTGTTTTTCCAGTTTCAAAGCATCTTGGAAAAACCTGCAGAAATATTTGACACGTATTCAAAAATAAAGAGCTGGAGGAATAAAGGGGTGGATGTGCAGAGACTACTCAATACTGTCCCTCCTACAGAAAGCCTAGGAAACAAAGAAGATTAAGTCATTAAGTAATTATTTCAAAGCTAAGATGCAAAAGTGGGTGAGGAAATTTTCATATTCATTAAAACTGCAGGTAGTAGCAAGCTATTGTCAGCATCTTAATCACAATCTCTAGTGTAGCAACAATTAATGCCTTCATTTAGCCACAAGGACCCAGTCAATACCAAAATGCTATTGTACCAGTGTGAATAGTATGGGATAGATGCTGTGGTTCATTCCTAGACAGTTGTTCATTCCTAGCTCCTAGAGGAAAAGTATTCACTGCTGGTATGTATTGGTGCTAAATGATCACACCCATGTTGGCCACTGGAAGAGCAGTGTGATTCTTCACGTTCCTCTTCCCTTGTCCATTTACCCTTAAATGATGGGAACAAGAACAATACCTTCCACTGCTTCCGAACCTGATGACACACAATTTAACAAGTAATACTATATAAAGCCTGAAGGGCAGATAGGCCATAAGCACAAGACCCAGATCTCTCTAATGCTTGAGTTATCTAATGCTGTTCTGAAAGAAGAGCTTTTCAACTCAGGTAAGATGCTGATGAAATATTACCACTATTCCTCTTGAAAGTGAATCAATTTATGACAATGTTGTTGGCTTTTATTTTAGAAATTCTGGGTACAAAGTGGAAAATATAATGGCAGTAAATATTTTGGAGTAATAAATTAATATAATTACAGATTTAACACTATAACATGTTCTTTCTCACTGGAAAAAAACAGGTATTTTTCTACTTTTTCTAATTTTGCGATACTTCTGGCAGTTGATAGAAATGCAAAGTTAAACAATAGAACTTCCTTTAATTTCACAGTCTATGATTCTTTCATAAAACTTTTAAAGACCAATTATGTCCCATCAATGCAGAAGTCAGGCTGAACTACATGATTTATGTATAGATAGCTTTATACAGTCAACTACTGTACAATAAGCAACTGTTAAACGTGCATTCAAAGAACTGTTGGTTTTGGCACTGTATTATTCTTTAACATTACATTACTCTTTCTGATTCTTCATATCTTCTGTCATGGAGGCATACTGTTGTACATGTAGCTCTGTGTGACTTTCACAAAACACATGCAGTTGAATAAAGTGGAAATTGAAATCTGAGAGCAATTGTTTACTGATGGGTCTGTGCAATATCCCAAACACAAAATCTGAAGGGAGAATTAACACTTTTCAAAGCCACCCTCGCAGTTCATCTCACAGTCAGCTTAGTCAGCTTAAGACCAAAAAAAAAAAAAAAAAAA